>JAFHBW010000005.1:0-204433 GCA_019022765.1 Westerdykella sp. P71 | reverse complement strand
TACTTCACTTTTTTAACGCCCCATCTCATGTGAGAAGGCAGAATTCAGCAAGGATGGAAGGATGGAAGGAAGGAAGGAAGGAAGGAAGGAAGGAAGGAAGGAAGGAAAGGGAACCATGTTCCACGAACTTGTCGTAGGGGTATATTATTACAAACTCCAAGGCCTTGGAAACTGAAGCCTCGGAGAGGTGTCTAGACTTGAAGCAGGTGGTGGCCGCGATGACGTGCCGCCTTATTCAACGCCGATACGTATGCTCTGGGAAAGTAGGCCAAGGTGTCAATGACATACATGGCCTGAAGAAGAAGAAGAAGAAGCCCAGGAGAGAACGAACCCGATCCAAGGGATGCGCTCAGACGACGACCTGCACTTCCACATGCAATCACCTACGTCCTGATTCCTTCATCTGCCTGCCGTTCATGAAGCCCACATCGCTCCTCCTCCGCACGACGGGTTCATCATTCTCATCATCATCCCAACCTCGTCGATGCAGCCGAATCCGCTTCTTCTCGCGAGCCTCGTAGTATTCTTCTTCGTCCCCGATGACGGGGCGGCGCTTGCCGCCTCCATCACCATGCCGACCATTCGCATAGACGAAATTAGGCGTGCCCGTCCGGGTGGGCAAACTCGAATCCGTCAGCGAAGGCGGCGACGCAGTAGGCGTATCTGATTCCCCTTCCTCAGCAGGCACGAACTCGCCGCCGTTGGAATAATACTCGTTGAGCCGCGCAAAGTGACCGTTCAGCTTACTCGCCTTACCGTTCCTCATCCTCAGGACACTCCGCTCCTCCGCCTCATCCAGGATCTTCCTCCTCTTCTCCTCCCTCTCCCTCTCCTCCTCCATCTCCCTCTGCTCCGCATCCCTCATCTTGACCCACTGCTCATACTGCTCTGCATACGCCCTCTCCATCCCCTCCATCCACTCCCTCCTCTCCGCATTCTCCTCCACCGCCTCCTTGCAAAACGGGCACTTGACATAAAACGCGCCCCCCGCAACAGGCTCCCCCAGGACCTCGAACTCGGGCAAATTCTCGCCAACCAGCTCCGCGGCATCCCAATCGAGGCAGTCCTCGCAGAACCCGTTCTCGCACCACCGACACCGGTAGATCAGACCCCCCGCATCCGACGTCTTCTTCCCGCAGTCGACGCACTCGTGCTGCGCGCACACGAAGCCGCCGAAGTTCTTCGTCTTGGCCTGGAACTCGGGTTCCAGGCAGGCGAAGTGGTACGCGCGCGGGCACCCCTTGCAGACGAGCACGTCGCCGTAGTCGAAGCACGCGTGGCAGTGCGTCTGGTGAGCGATTTCGCGGCGTTTGTCGCGCTTCGGTTCGGCGAGGCGCGGGTCCTTGCCCGCGAACGTGGGGACGGCTTCCCAGTCGGCGCAGTTGAGCGATTCCTTGCTGATGGCGAAGCCGTCGACCATGACGGTGACGTTTTTGCCTTTGCGCCGGTCCTCGCGGCTGATGGTTGGTGGGAGGATGTTGGCGGCGGGGCTGTCGGTGTGGAGGTGCCGGTGGTGCCGCTTCCCGTCGAAGACGGCGCATTCGACGCGTTCCATCGTCGCGAGCCATTTCTCTTCATCGGCCTCTGAGGTGGTGATGTCGGAGGGCTTGTCGCGGCACTTGCGGAGCATGGTGTCGAGATCCCAGGAGAGCATCTCGGTGACATTGATATCGGGATGAGACAAGGTCTGCGCGCCTCGACGCACCAGCGACTTGAGCTGCGTCGTATCCATCTGCGGCATATCCTCTGTCGTCGAAGGGCGACCCCTACCCTTCGCACCCTCGCTGTGTATGTTTCGCATGGACTCCGTGATCTTTGCTGAGAGATAGAGCTTCTTGCGGATCCGGCCCATCATCTGCTCCTCTACGGTGCCCTGCGTGCAGAGCTTGTAGATGGTCACCTTTTTGGTCTGGCCGATGCGATGGGCGCGCGCCTCGGCTTGCAAGGTGATTTGAGGATTCCAATCCTCATCCAGGAATATCACGTCTTCCGCACTTGTCAGGTTGATGCCCAAACCGCCGGCACGGGTGGACAAGAGCATGACCTTGTAGTCCGACTTGGGGTCATTGAACATGCGAATCCCGAGATTGCGGCGTGCGCGAGAAGTGTCGCCGTCCAGTCGCAGGTATTTGAAATCGCGTCCATGATCCCCAAGCAGAATGAGAAGATCCTCGACACAGGCGAGTGTCTGCTTGAACCCCGAGAAGATAAGGACCTTCTTGTTCTCTTCAAAGATTTGGCGCTTTAGCAATTTCTCCAAGAGAATGAACTTCCCCGAGGCGCGGATGACATGATCGCCCAAGTAGTAGGGGTCAGGGCAGGCGCCGCTGATCAGGTAAGGGTGTGAGCAGCACTTTCGGAGTTGCATGACGAGGTTCATCAGTTTCTGCCAGTCGCTGCGGGTGCCCGAGCCGGCCTCCGACTTCTCCTTCTCAATGACTTGTTTCATGATCTCGGCAGTCTCTTGCCACTCCTTTGTCTTTTCCGCTTCGGGCTTCTTCTCGAGCTCTTCCACCTTAGCCCACATCGCATCCTCATCCTTCTCTTTCTGCAGGACGTCCTTCTCCTTGGTCTGAACATTGGTGAAAAGATCCGCGAGAATGGCGTCGTCGACCCGCGTGAGCAATCTAGTGTACCAGAAACGTTGCATGGGCGTCAGAGGAACGTAGAGCAGCACCTCTTCCTTTGGGGGAAGATTCAGATCTACGCCTGCACTGTCCTTCATACGTCGCAACATGATAAGCTCGAGAAGGCGACGCGCATCATCCATGGTCTGCTTGTTTACCTGACCTCGGCCAAGATCGAACGACTGTTTGAACAGGTTGGCCGTGTTCGGCGTGAATACATCAGGGTAAAGCCACGCAAGCAGTGCCCACATCTCGACGAGATTGTTCTGCAACGGCGTTCCTGTCAGGATGAGACGGTACTCGGCGCTCACCGACTTGAGCGCGGAGGATATACTTGTGATGTTGTTCTTGATCCGGTGACCTTCGTCGAGGACCACGTAGCGCCACACAAATGAATGCTTGAACCACGTCTGATCGGCCAAAAAGGCCTCGTACGTGGTCACGACGATCTTGTATGCCTGGCTACCTTGGTCTTCCGTAGGCAGTTTGGATACGCTGAGACCCGCCTTCCGCGACGCCTTTCGGTCCATTGCCTGAGTCGTCTCGTTACCGTACACATCCTCCATGCCCTGGGCAACTCTTTTGAGGCGGTTTCGCTCCTTGGCTGTGCCATGAAACCGGAGTACGTTCAACCCAGGTACCCACTTCTTTGCCTCACTCACCCAAGAGTTCAACACGCTCAATGGGCAAACGACGAGGTACGGGCGAAGTTCCTCGGACTGAACGCCAGCTTCCTGGTCTTTTTCTTCCAAATACTGGAACAGAGAGAGCGTCTGTAATGTCTTTCCTAGGCCCATCTCGTCTCCCAAGATACCAGAGAATCCATTGTTGTGGAGGTAGACGAGAAACGACAGTCCAGACAGTTGGTACGGCTTCATGGTAGCCGTCACTCCTTTTGGTTGCTCTTTGAGCTCTTCATACTCGACTACCGGGCCCTTTGCAATAAGCTTGGAGATATGGTTGTTGCGAGGAAGGAGGGGTAGAAAGTAGTCCTTGTGAGCAACCAGGAAGTTGTTCGCCTTGGCCTTGGTCTGCGCCGCGATATCGTCGCGCAACCGTTGACGTGCGGTGTTCAGCTTGGGACGAGGAGGGGCCTTCATCTTGGGCGGCGTGTAAGCAAGCTCATCAGGCAAGGTGTCGGATTCCAGGATGTCCGCCTTCCTGTTGCGGGTGCTCCTCCTCGGGACCTCGCCGCGGCGCTCATTTCTGCGCATCTCCACCTTCAGCTCCTGTTCCTCTTCGTTTGCTGCCATTTGATTCTGTCGCGCTGCCCTCCGAGATTTTTGTTCCGACGACTGAAGTTCGTCTTCACTGTCGTCAATGGGGCTTCGGGTGGATTTTGTTGGGCTTGGCAGAGCGGTGGAGGCGGAGCGAGGTTGCGACAGCTCAAGCTCCGAATCGGTGGTGAAAGACCGCAAGCGACTGAGTTCTCGTTTGCCAGGCCCACCGGCAGCCGGCGCTGATTGCTCTTGTGAGGCAATCGAAGATATGCGTCGTGCTTTGGTCACCGAAGTAGGGGAGCTGCGTATTCCAAAACTCTGAAGCAAATCTCGGTATGTTGCCGGACGTTTGGGTGTGGTAGGTTGAGGCGAGCGCTGTGCTGCCAGCGGGCTATCTGTCGACTCCATGCGGGGCTCTCTGGACAATGGCCGCACTGGAAGATGCGACGAAGAGGAGGTGTGCGCAGACGAACGGAGGTAAGGGAGGCGGTGAATTTAAGAGGTCGACGGGTGAGGTTGCATGCGACACGAGTGAACGCTTCGAGACGTGTTCGCCTGGGTGAACGTGAATGGTGAACGACATATGTTCACATCTACCGCGGGACATCCATAGGGATGAAGCGTGAAAATAGTCGAGTGAACTTGAACAAGCCGTGCATATATGAACGCGTAGCGGCAGTGTTGAAGATGGTGAGTGAGTGATCGACTGCCGCGAGGTGCCCTTCCATAGGGCTGAAGACGCGAAACGCGGACCCTGGTCTGCGGGCACGCTAAAGCAGTCTAGCGGCAAAACTTGCCAAGATTTCAAACCTCCACCACTTCCAAACGCATCCGAGATTCAACCTCGCAGCTTCGTGCTCCACATCCGCGGCCATGGCGGCCCAGATAACGACTCCGTTCATACCCCTATTTCCGCGCAGGTCTGACGGGAAAGAAATCATCACGCAAAAGGGGACCTCGATTAAGAACCGCCCGAACGCGCAACAGCTCGACAAGACGCCGAACGCCCAAGGCCAGTCCGATTACTACCGTCTAATCGACTACGATGAGCCCAAACACCTGGACTGGAGGAAGAAGCTGGGTGGTATGCTTTTGCGAGAAATAGGGGGGAAGCAGTATGAGGATAAATGGCAGCAATGCCTTCTCTGGGACTTGCCAAACGGATATTGCCTCTATGAACACATCAAATCAAAGGCGGATGGGCAGATGAAGCCTAAGAATCATTCCGGTGGCGGACACGATCGGCAAGATGCGTATCTATATGGACATCCAAAAGGCCCGAAGAAGCGCTTTAGGAGCCCCGTTGAGTTCTTCCCCCACCTGCTCTGGCTTTCGACCGACGAGACGAACGATGCCGAAAACTGCACATGCAAGCTCTGCTCGCCACTTCAATTAGAAGAACCGGAGAAGCCTGCTACCCCTGTACAACAAGTGCTTCGCAATCCCATCGTTCAGTTACCCACCCGACAGCCCGCTCAAAACGCGTCCTCCGCAAGTTCTGCAGCTCCCGCGCAATCTCAGGCGGTCCCCGTTGCCAATAATCCAAGCCAGCTACCTCAGCCGAGGTGTCTAGATCAACAAGTGGATGGGCAATATGGTAAATTTCTCCTTCGTGTGGGTGAGCTCACCTGGTACGTGAGGGATGCGGGAGCTTGGGGACTGGGACTTGTCACACGGCGCTGGAGCTCGAAGCAACCGCCTAGTGGTGCGCCTCAGGCTGTCTACACGATCATGCCCCTGTCGTACCCGGGCGCAAACCAGGTCACGGCCATTGTTTCGGGAATCGACAATCTGAAGCCATGGCTCGCCTGGTCCCCACCACTGTGTACGTACCCATGGCTGCGGGACAACCCCAGCCTTAGATACCAACAAGTCGACTGGCACGCGTTAATGAGATCCGATACCTCCGGTCAAGGTATAGCCGAAGTCGACTCCTCCATCCTCGCAGCCAAGCACGTCGACTGCACATATACCCTTTTCGAGCGGCTTAAGACCGCCATCGTCCCAAATGGCGATCAAGAACGCCATTACAACGGCATTTATCTGGGAGCCGAAAAGATTTGGAACGGCGAACCCGTTCGCGTCCATATCGGCACTGGAAACACCATCATGGTCATCACTTCCATCATCGAGCGCGTCGCCAACCCCTCCAATTCGAACCAAAGCAATACTCCCCCGGTCCAAGTGCAAGTTACAGGCGACCTGTACGAGTATTCTCTTATCCCAGTATCTGATCCCAACTCGCCACCTACTCCGCCTGCAAACCCCAACCTCCCTCTGCGTATGCGCGAAGACATGCGATGGTGCAATCAAACGCTTGTCCCTCAGGCGCGCTCATTTGCCTACTGGAAACTGGTCCACGCGCAAGCGCGCATCAACGTCTCGGATATCAAGGGCCGCTGGTATGAAACGAGTCTCTACTATGTCGAAGAGTTCCGCAAAAGCGTACAGGATAAGCAGGGGGGAGTGGGCAGTTGGCTGAATGCGAGGGGTGACTGTTACAAATTCGCGGATGGGAAGAGGGGCCCCTTGGAGAGGGTGGAAGAGAGGCTAACGGCTTTTGGCGTCGCTGTACCGAGGGGGACGGGATTAGTGGAGGGTGTAGACGTACCTCAGGGACAGCAACAGCAGCAGTTACATCAACAAGCTGGGGTTGCGGCAGAGCCACCGACGCAGACTCAGACGATGCCACAACAGCAGAATGTTGAGATGGGAAATACTGGTGTAAGCGGCGGAGAGTCGGGCTTTGCTCTCGATGACTTCATGAATCTGGAGGGAATTGGAGATGACAATATGCAAGTACAGTTTGATGACAATTTTACGGCGTTTGGGCAGGGCAATGGAGGTGGTTGGAATCAGTAAGGTGAAGCGTCCTCTTACTCAACCTGCATTTCAAGGTGTTTTTAGGATCAGGGCTTGGGATATCTATATGGTGTACGATTATCGGTGTCCTCGCATTTATGGGCGCTCTCGTTTCAAATATACCCCAATATCGAGAGAGAAGGTTCCTGTTAAGATCAAATCAAGTCGTCCATTCCCTTTAACCGGGTCTTGATAACACCCGTCGAACAAGCTGACGGCATGTATTACCAACAACCCTTCCAAAACTTTTGGACGAGTCCTCTACAACTTCTACCCCACATCCATTCCCGCGGAGAACAATTCCGGCTTATCCAGTAGCAGGAGTGTGTATTAGTCAGCATTTACTTGTACGTAGGTAGATCTACTTAGGGGGTAGGTAGGATCTTATGACCCTTGGAACTACATGTATAACAGTCCCCACGGTTTGTACAATCTCAGTGCCCGTTGATTCCTCTCCCTCCCGCCCCTCGTCATCATGAATTCCGCAGCTCAATCGTCAACCCTCTACACCATTCTCCCGCTCCTACCCACACCGGAACAATATGACTTCCTCCGGCGAGCCGCCCCCCTCACTCCCCCGCCTCCAAATCTCCAGGCCACCCAAAAAGCTCTCTCCAACTCCGTCGCCAGCTTTCTCGCCTTCGACACAGCCTCAATGCTCAATTCCGCAACACCCGGCCCCGGCCAGGAACCAGTCGGCATGGTCCGACTAATCGGCGACGGGGCCCTATTTCTTCAAGTCACAGACGTCGCCGTGCACCCGGACCATCAGCGACGTGGGCTGGGCAAGAAACTGATGAAGAGCGTGGTGGAGTGGGTGGATGAGAATGCGCCGGATGCGTATGTGAGTTTGATCGCGGATCCGATGGGCCAGGGGCTGTATAGGGGATTCGGGTTCGATGATTGTAACCCGGGACTGGGGATGTTTAGGTGTAGGAGGATTCAGGGGAAGAGGGGCTCGGGTGGGGGTGAGCCGGAAGGAGGGAGATAATAGAGGTGAGAGCGAAGGAGGTGTATGGATGGTGCCTTTAAATCTTAATACTGTCGAGTAGTTAGTGAGCTGAGAGATTTGGAACAGGAGAAGAAAAGTGTTGGTGCCGAAAGCTTCGTCTCCACGCTCGTGTGTGGTGCTCTGCTCACCCATTATTCACCATCTCGAATACACTCACTCGCTTGTCCTTCTTCGTTCCCGTCAGGATAGATATTCTGTTGTGTAAGAACCCTCGAGGAAGCCGAGCGAGCCAGTTTCGTCGAAACTCTGGCGGCCACAGTACCCTCAACCTGCCGAGCCCGACCAACTTTCAGTGCCGCGTTTCTCGGAAACAACAACGCTCAAGGACTATTTTTGCTATTCTTGCATCTCCAAACTACTGCCCGTGCAATATTATTAAAACAGATGCCATTTGCTCAGCGGTCTGAGGAAAGTGAATGTTAGATCGCAGAGTACTCGTTGCTTTCCTGGCCGCAGGTCAAAAAAAGCAGAACTGCCGGGATAGCAGCCGCTATAAGAGAGCCTCGATGTGTATTTCTGAGTTGCTTTTTGATTCAGCCCTTTGTCTTGCAAAATCCGTAAAATACATTCCGCCTCAACACACTCGGCCGACCGGACTTTGGCTGCAGAAATCTACAGCTGCACCACGAAATCTGGCGATCTATCGACTAATGACTGCGCACCGTACTTCTCCCACTAGAACTTGCGCAACCCCAGAACAGCTCCTCAGTTGAGGCTTACCCGTCCAGAAATTCCCAGCGCATCAACCCAGACCCAGTACCAGAAAACCCCCCTGCCCAAGAAGGAAACAGAAGTCCCAGTACTTAGCTCCCGGGAACCCCTAAGAAATCCGCCAGCCTCGCGCTCGGGATTCCCTCCTCGTGGCGCGTGGTACCATAAATCATCACGAGGCCTTTTTTCCCCGGCTATTCTGTTAAGCACCGGTACGTGGACTCTTGGCCGGGTGCACTTCGCTTCACCTTGTCGTGAATTTATATTGTTTCTACTGTGACATGCAAACGCGCGATGGGATGGGATGGGGTGATGCATGTGAAGCACGTTGCGCGCACGTGTAAGCCTGGAATTAGGTTGCGGAGGGAGAGAGGATTTACCCGGGAACGAAAAGAAAGCATTTTTGGGAAACCCCGAGGGATTGCAGTGCCTTGCAGCATCAGCGTTCCTTCATCTAGACAACTTTATGTTCGGTCCGGAAGGTATTAGAGGACACAGTATACACATCTGAGCACTCAGATATGTGAATGAAATGGAAATGGTGCAGCATCGACGTCAAAGGTTCCGTATACCATTTTCCATATTCTACGTAGCATACCTATAGCTAGCCACTTACACCGTCCCGAAATTCCCCGAGTGAATTCTATGCACAGTCCTCTGTCTATCCATCTAGGGAGAAAAATATTGATGATGCCACGCATTCGTCCGTGTTCAAAAGCTCATCCAGTGTATCGTCACCGCTTCCTGCTGCGTCACGCGTAGTGCGCGCCTATGCTTTTTCCCGGCATAGCCGACCCTGCGATGGCGCACGCAGCACTTGCATGCCGATATATCGATTCCTTGGAGCATGTGAATTGTCACTGTCTCCCGAGTCTCCTCCAATAATCCTGGGAGCGTCTTCGTGCGGTTCTTGCGCGCCCTCGGTGTCGGACTTTCTAAATCATCCCCATACGTCGTCGTATATAAGCGGAGGGTCCTTCGTTTCTCGTATCCGCTTGCTCGGCTTCAAAAACCATGGCGCACAACATCTGCCGCGAATACGAGAATCCTCCCCAGTCATTCGCAAAGCATCCGCGCTGCGCAAAAAAGCAAACGCCTTTGTTGAGACCCTTACCCTCGACAGATTCCCAATTCGGACCCCCTCGCTTGCAAACGCACATCCCTTTTTGGGAAAAGTTTAGAACCGGTTGCCAGCAGCGGTGTGTGATGTGTGCGGTGGCGCAATCATAAATGAAAATGGCCCCTCTTATGATCCCAACCCTACCCGGCACCCAAGTCGCGAGGTGGTTTGCGGATCTAGATCGCTGGGCGGCCGCTGGCCTGTCGTTTGGGAGTCTGGAATTGGGGATTGCTGACCCTGTCGGACGGGACTATGTTTGCTTTTTCTTTCCTGCTTTTCTTCCTGCTGGGGTGTCGTTTTTGGGTTTTTATATTAACCCGGGTGCTGGCTGCTACTGCTGGTACTGCTGCTGATACGTGTGTCGTGCCGCGTGACGCCGCGGTTCGATAAGAACAAGCCTGGGAAATGGAAACCCGCGGTGGAGATGGGAGTTGCTTCTGCCGCGCTGTGCACGGATACGGTACCAGTATTTCGAGGGCTGGAAATCCAGGAGGCCGGGTAGGTCGGTGTTGCAACTTCGCACCAGTGTGGAAGTTGGTAGGGCGAAAAAGGAAGAAGAGAAAAGGGAAGGAAAAGAAAGGAAATTATTGAACCTCTCTGGAGACCATCTTTGAGGCAAATTGAGTTGTTAGAGAGGAGAAGGGCATTGGGATTGGGACATGTAGGAAATTTCATTGCGAGTAGTGAACTTTGCGAATAGACCGCTGTAGATTTGCTAGAGCAAGAGGAGAGACTGGAAGACGAAATACTACACAACTACAATTGGTTAGTCGACGGTAGCAAACTGGGTAGACATGTACCTGTGGATAAACTCTGATTCCCTCGTTGCCAAAGCACGTCGAGAACCCATATCCATCTCTCGATATCCGCACATTGGTAATAACAAAACCCACAGCCCTACAGTCCCCAACCATCCATCACCACGTCCTCCGTCCCCCATCACACAACCTCTTCCACACGTGCCTTTGCCCAGCATCCGATATCCGACTCCCCTCGCTTCCCCGTCTGTGCAACTACTCACGCCATAGGCGTCCATCCGCTCGCTCCGTCCCAGGGAAAACCGTATGAGAGGGCGAAAATCGCGCAGCAGTGATAATGTACCTACTGCAGTACTGTGCGACGTGTGACTCCTTCGGGCAAGTTCTCCCTGCTACACAGTTCATCGGTGTGGAGGTACGCGGAGGTGATGTCTGTGCTTAGTGTGTATGCATCACACGAATCCGCCTCGAGAATCAGGAAAGAATAGAAATCGCAATTACACCAGATGGCGCGCCTGGGAAAGGCAGTGATGCGTGCAGTCTGTGTTATGTGTCCGCCACCCAGGACCAAAGCGCTGGGAGACGTCGAAGATTGTGTTTGGAAACGAGTTGCGAGGCGAGACGGGTTGCCCGTGCGGCGGACGTTTCGGGTCGAAGGGGGAAGCGGCTTGTTTCATGTAGGACGAGGAGTGGATCTGCGTTGGTGGTACAGGGTGGATCGGACGGGTGAGAGGAGTGGGCACTGTTGTTGGGTGGCGTGAGATGTCGGAGATAGGAAATTTGTGGGTGTGAGTCTTAGGTCACGGTGAGATTCGGAGGGGAGTAAAGAGAGGAATTGGCTGGGTGTCAGCCATCGTATCAGATCGATAAGGAGCGCAGCATCATAGGGAGAATAGGGGCATCAGTGACGGGGTAGAACTTCCCCCAAAAAGGAGGCGGAGATGGTATTGTGCGGGGATATCTGAAGGATGGACGCTGCAACTACTCTTGACTGATGCCGCTATAACAATCTAACACAAAACTTGCTCAAACGTTCCGCTTGCATGTGACGAATTTTCAACAGATCCAAGAATGCGTGCAAACTGCGAATAGGGGGATGGTAAAGGAAAGTTAACGGTGCGAAGAGAAAAAGGTCCAGACAAAACACGCTTGCAATGCTTGCGAAAAGTGCGTCGTTGTTCGTCGTCTCGGGTCGTGATGATACTCTGGTAGATGCGGATTATGTAGGGATGGATATATATTAGGCAGTTTCGGCGCCGGAAGTAACGTGGTCGTCGTCGACGGCAAGAGCGCGCAGCTTCTCCTCGACGGCACGTACAATCTCGGGGTCGAACTGTTGCTCTCTCTTCACCTTCCTCGGCCTAATGGGGATGTTAGCAGTAGTTCTTGGGGTGTATGCATGAAGTGACTTACGGTTTGCGAGTACATTTGTCACACCGCTCATGACCGCAGCCGGGACAGTGGGGAGTGCCTGGGATGAAGTGACTCTGACATTGCTCGCACTGCCAGTTGACCCTCATTCTCGGCTTCCTCCACACACGACGAACCTCGATGGGTCGCTCGACTTCGGTCTCGCTCTCGGCGGGTTCGTCGCCGGGATAGCCATTTGGCCACTTCTTCAACTTGGCGGGTTCCCTGGGACACTTGGTACAGCGGACATGGCGGCACAGCTCGCAGACGGTGGCGGTCGGGGGGACGAAGTAGGTCTGGCACTGGTGACACTGGCGGCGGACACGCTGCTTGACGGTGCGGAAGATACGCTCATCTCCCGACCTGGTCGTAATGGTCATGAGCTTCTTCTTCTTCTTGGGGGCTTCAGCGGCTTCCTCGTGCTTTTGCTTGCCCTTGTCGGCAGGGGCTTTGGCCTTGGGGTAGCGAGGGCACTTCTTGCAGCGTCTATGCTCGCAATTCTTGCAGACCTTGTCGGCGCCGAAGGTGGTACCGCAGTGGTGGCAGAAACGATGGACACGCATACGGATGGGCCGCTCGATTCGCTGGACAGTGATGGGCTCGGCGGTGGTTGAGATCCATTCGTGGGACTCGAGGGTGAGGCCGTACTTTGCGAACAGGGCGCGAGCACGTTCCTGTTGGTGAGCGGCGCGATTGAGCTGTTGGGTGACGGGTGCAGCTGGAGTGGTAGAAGTGGGAGCAGGAGCAGGAGCAGGAGTAGGAGTGGTAGTGGTAGTCGTGGTGGTGGTCACGGGACTGATTACATAGGTGTTAGATTTCCATTGGAGCCATTTGTTATGATTCGTAACTTACGCAGCAGTCGTGCCTTCCTCTTTGGCAGGAGGAGGTTCGTCTTGTTTGTCTTGTTTGGCAGGAGTGGGAGTGGGAGTGGAAGTGGAAGGTGCGGCCGGGGCGGAGGTGGACTCGGAGCTCTTGCCAGACTTCTCTCTCTTGAACACACTACTCATCCGCTTCATGTACTTGCCCAAGCTCTTTCTCCTCTCCTCCTTTCCCCCTGACGGCGCGGCTCCCGGCGTTGACATTTTCTTTCCTCCGGATGATGTTGGAATTCGAACCTGGGTGGAATCCCAAGCGGTGCGAATCTGGGCGGCAGCGAGTCTAAAACCACAGAACGACGGAGCCAACGGCAGACCCAACGGCGGACCCGAGGGCGTGTTCGAAGGGGGCACAGGTCAGCGGACACTGCTGTCAGACATGCAGATGGGCGAGATATTATCCGTGGACCTGGAGCTGGGACGCTTATGGCTGGGAAAAGAGATATTCGAGGACTGTTAGGTGTCGCAAAGGACGTATGGCTGCGGCGAGTGCTGCTTGGGAGGCCTCAGGCGAGCAACAGGGCGAGACGGCGGCGGATGGGTAGCGGGTTATGTACGGGCAAAGGGCACCGGCTTCCCGTAGCGACCAGCGACACCACACTGTCCACACAGGCACAGGCAGACCAAGGCGTGAGTGGTTAGGGAAATCCCAGGACACTGGAAGCGTCGCAGCAGCTTCGCCAGGAAGAGAAGAGCGCGAACGGGGGACGGGGGACAGGGACTCGAGAGGCGCTCGCATGGGCACAAGGGCACACGCGGTCGAGAGAAGAAATGCAGAGCTTTCGTCCGATTTTGCATTTTTTTCGCTCCTCGAAGCAAAATGACCCCGGAATATTATTGGCCTCGCGCCGCTTCATCAAGCACTGACGAGAAACGTGTCTACGGCTGAGGGATGACCGATGACAGCCTCGCGCGCCAAAAACGGGCCACGCTCCTCTACGAAATCCCACACCCAGCAACGGGTCCAGGGCCAGGACGGGAAGAGGAAGCGGGCCTGGGGACCTTTCCAAGGATGGCGGCAGAGCTTCTGAAGCCAAGGTCGAGCGAACTTCGAACCCCAATTTTCCCGGCAGGTTGGGTGCAGAGTGGGTGTGGACACGGAGTCAGCTCTCGAATGGGAATCTGTGCAGGCGAAGCGTGCGAATTGCATGTCCTTCCGATTCCACAGGTGCCTCTCTTGTGCGCTTTGGGCATCCGTCTCCGCGGCCTGGGCAAGCTGTTTGGGACTGGGTCATGGATGGGGACTGGGGGGCGCGTGCTCCCCGTCGCTGCGTCGCTGCTGGGCGTCGCTGGCGGGTGCTTGCGGGCACTGTTCCCCCCTCGTGCCCCGTTTGGCCCGTCCTCGTCGCTGCGTCTCCCAGAATTTCCCACCGCTTCCCCCAGCGCCGGACTCCACCCCGATTCCACGGCCGGTGGGCTTGCCCGTTCGTGAGACTTGTCCCCTTGCCCGTGCGCTGGGCTCGCGGGTGACGGGTCCTCATGGGCAAGCGACGTTGCAGCCGTCAATCACCGTCATCAGTCATCACTACCATCCTCAGAGAACAACAACAACACCATCATTCACCATCCCAGAAACACCACCTCTCTTCTTCCTGCAGCGCCCTTATTCCGCGCTGCACATGTCACTTTCCGCCAGCTACCTGTTCCGTCCACCGGCGTCTCGCCGCCCCAAGAATCTGAGCAACCGAGGCGCCCCAAGGGTGTGAATACCCAGCAAATCGTCACACTTTGGGCCCGGCTGCTCCGCTTCCATATTGCCCTCATATGCACGCTGCATTTCTGCACCACCTGCGCACCACTCTCCCCGGCCCTCACGTTACACCGTGGCGCCACTCCGAGCTCTCACGTCTTCGCCGCTCCTTCGAGAAGCTCAGCAATATTGCCTATCACTCCGGCTTGACTTGCCCTCTCGGGTCCCTGTAGATTTCGACTCCGAGCGATATACTGACTCCTGCTCACAGATTATATCCCCTCCTTGTACGTCGTGAATTGAAGGCTTGTCTAGGATACAACGCTACGGTGCCACCCTCTGCAATACAGCCCCAGCTTGCTTGCATTTTCCCATCATCCTTGTAGTTAATCGTATGAGCCGACGCTGCCACGCCGCTGGATTGGTTCTGCGTCCTTTGTATCCCGCACCCGCCCCTCGCTCTCGCAGCACTCGTCACCAACCACTGCAAGTCCATGCAGATTTACGTCTCTCCATCTGATATCCCCGTTCTATCGCTATGCATACCGTCTCCAGCAAACCCAGCGCCCAGTATGCCGTGCCGCTTTGTCCTTCTTCCAAGACCTCCTCCTACAGCAGCAGCTCATCCAGCTTCGCTCCGAGTCGCGGAACGCTGCTCAACACTGCACTGACGATGCTACCTACACGCCGTACCCATAAGCTTGGGAGACTAATACTATGCAAGGCGGATTGTACCTACTTCACTATGCCGAAGCCGATATCAAAGCCATCCTGACCGACAACAGCCCTGATATGACACTCACCTCCTTACTCCTATAGAGACGATTCAGGGCGTAGCAACGCAAGTACAACGGAGGGCGCCTCGATCGAGCCCCTGCCGGGACAGGACCTACAAAAGGCATGTCACATTCCTCAGCTTCGGATCACGGCATCACCTTGGAGATGGGCTTTGATGTTTTCAAGGAGCGCCAGTCAAGGCGCGCATGAAGACGCACAGAATTCTCTATCCCACACACCAGCATGGTGCCCGCTCACTTGTCCAGTGCGACTGGCTCGATATTTCATTTCTTGAAATCAGCAAACTCCATATTAATCGGATCACTCGCCGAGCTGTGCAGCATACTATATACATCCTGAGGATGGTAGGGGATACGCGTTCCGGTCATCAACCTCGAAACTGGGCATTTCTTATCGATACACCTTTCTCTCCCAAGCTTCGTCGGGTTTTTGGCAGATGGATGCCGAACCCTGCGTGTTTCAACTTGGCGAGCCCATCCAGATCCTTACCCGAGATCAACTGTTTTCCCCTGCGAGTCATGGACACGGACCCCTTAGCCAGACCGTCATGCTCACCTTCGCCCAAGCACTGGCAAGCAGTCCCGTTTCACCTTCCCATCCCTCACCGAATACCTGGGAAGCCTCTCCAAACCTTGCATATCATCTTCATGCAACTGAAGCTGCGTCGAACTCTATTTCAACCGCAGGTCGCCGACTTCAGAAGCATTGCAGGCCAAGCGTTTAGTCCGGCCTTTGCTACGTGAAACATGTATTTTCGAACATCCGGTTCCCGCCGTTATGAGGAGTAGTGGCTCGTTGCCTCAGAAGCATCGTTCATATGTGGAGCATGGAATGAACCACCGTGTGATTCGTGCGGAACGAAGCAGTTATAACACCCGCAGCGTCGAGGATGATCCCCTCTTCTTTTCTTGACTGCAGCGTTCGGGAAGGCTGTGTACATTGGGGCATAATCAGGTACAAGAGACTACCGGGGAACTCCTAAATCATTCAAGCACTTCAGCCGAGGACCAAAGCTCTTTTCGACGAAGCCAACGTAATGCGACTGTCTTGTCGCCAGAAGCCACACGTTAGATCCTTCGGCCGCCTTAAGGGGTGCGACAACAAAGCTCTTCGCCTTGTTGAAGGGCCCCAGATGTCGTTTCCACCAGTGTACCATCATGTCCCAGCTCGCTGCTCGATGCATCCCCCAGTCGGTGCCATTCCTGCAAGAGCGTCGGCGGAGTTCAATCTTCGGGGCTTCCGGCTGAGCTTATGCCTGTCACTCCGAGGATATTTTGTACCATCACTGGGGGCGTTGACAAGTTGTAGAAGAGCGCTGGGACCTCCTGCAGCTCTTCCCAGACTCCCAGCTGATAACATAGCATGAAAGTAAAGGGAGTTGACTAATGGCACAGTGTATACCCCTTTGAGTCATATTGGCCAGATGCTGGAAGCTTGCGTGAGTGTGCTTCTAAGCTCATTGACTCTTCCTGTCTGAGTCTGTCTCCTCAATTTCTAGGGTACGCTCGCCCTAGGTACTCCACCTACCGAGCTGATCCATTGGCAACGGTGGCGCACGGAGCAGTGTCTAATCTTGATCCACCCCTTCGGCGGTCTTTCCAGTCCGTTCTAGCTCCCCGTCTCCTCTTCCCCCATTCTCAAATGGACAGCAATGTTGCACAAGAAAGTACATACATCAGAAAATTCACTGAAGCCTCCCGTCAGCCCTCCTGTCCACCAAGCTCATCAACATCAGTGCACCCTACACAGTAATAAACTCTTCTTCCAAATCAAGCCCTATTTCACAACACATATATACACTCTCTTTTTCTCTTCTCCATATTACACTCCTTTCAATACACACTCCCCTTAACCTGCTACTTCTCCCCTTCCCCAGCCTAGTTCCTCGCATTTATACCAGTCCTATCGTCATCTACACATGTAGGAGGCACTGCGTACATCCATCGCATGCACACACCCGACAGACCCGCACAAACCCATCCCTGAGCCCTAGTGACCCACACCACACTCCCACACACCATTAAACTGATGACAAATCCCCCCCTACCCAATAATCCAATTCCCCATGTTCTCTCGTTTCGGGAAACACCCATCCCACCCCTCCCCTCTTCCGTTCGGAGCAACACTCCGCTTTGGTCGTTCTGTAATGTCGATCACGGTATGTTTTTGGACGGGCACGCTTTGGGGATCGGGATCGCCGGGATTGCGTCGCGGCAGCGAAGATGTGGGATGAGGGTCGGAAATAAAGTGCGGGAATGGAGAGGGGGGAAGAATGATTGGGGGACTTGGAAGGGTGTGCAGGAGATATACAAGGAGATGTTGTTAGGATTGAGTGTACGAGGGGCGCGGTGTGGGAGGGAAGCGCTTTCTGCGCGTTGGACCGGGGGTGGAGCGGCTTGAGCTCTCAAGTTCCAGTTCAGTGGTTGGTGATGGAGTGAATGATACTATTGCCTTGGTCTCCCCTATTCGAGCTGAATCGTGCTAGAATGGTCGTCCCGGTAGTGGTGTCTGTTCAGGAGCGTGTACGAGAGATAGAGTAAACAAAGTAATGCTTTAATAGAACATATCTTGGCCCATACATCTAATCGTACAGATCCCATCATCTCGCCTCTATCCTCTTACACCTCCAGGAGTGGACTATAGATACAGAAGTAACTAGTAGCAGCAGCAGCAGCAGGAGCAGCAAAACATTACGCATCAGGTATACCCGCCCAAGACCCTACTTTTGGAGAAAAGAAAAAGACTCCCAACCCGATTGCGCCGGAAAGAAGTACAACCCATCCTCCCCAAATCGCCCTGCAAATGCAATATCAAGAATCCGGATCCCAGGCGCCTTATCTTTTCTTTCTTTTCTTGCTGATTCTTCACTCATGAGAAGAAGTACTGTGACTCATGCAACCTCTTGACATCCCAGCTACCCTTCTGCGGCACAGGCGGGAACGTCAGCGGCAGCCACACCCTGAAGCGAGTCCGGGACAACTTCCTCATCTTTTCCGGGGCAGCCTCCAAATGCTCCTCTTCAAGACTCTCCTCCGCTTCTTCTGCCCCCTCTTCTGCTTCCTCTTCTGCCTCCTCTTCTGCCTCCTCTTCTGCTTCCTCTTCTACAACCTCCTCAGCAGCAACGGGCTCCACGCCCGCAGACTCCGCCTCGGCCTCGAGGAGCTTCTCCTTCACCTTGTTCGACCTGGACCCCGCGCGCGACGCACTCATTTCTCCCAGCAGCGCCAGCCTATAACTCTTCAGTGCGGTCGAGTCCCCGTGCTGGAGGAAGATACTCGTCGGCGTGACCATCTCCTCGCCTTTCTTCCTCAGCTCCGGGTCCTCGCTCTTCAGCAACTCCTGCCTCTCCGCCTCGAGCGCCAGTTCCATTTGAATGGACTCCATCCCCTTCTCCGCGTGCGGGAGGGACTTCCTCCAATAGCGATTGGCGTGTCTCCAGCGGTGGATCTTAGCCGCCACAGGAGACTTCGGGTGCAAGACGGCTAGGTACATGGCGCCGGCGTAGCGGGCTTTGAACTCCGCCGCGAGGCGCCCGACAATGTCTTCAGAGTGCATGCGGACGAAGGCGTCGCGGAGCACGACGTTCAGCTTCGGAATATCGGCGGCGTGAGTCCAGAAGCTGTCGTGCACGGCGGCGAAATCCATGCCTATTTCTGCGCACTTGAGGGCGGAGAGGATCATGTGCGTCGCGTCGAGAGAGTGGATGAAGTTAGGAGGGAAGGCTTGGAGCTGTTTGCGCTTGTTGACCTCGCCGCTTTTGGACGTGGAGGCGATGGTGATGTTGGCCGTACCGGCTTTGACGACTCTGGTGTTGTCTTTGCGGTAATGCTGCACGACTGGCATCTTGAGCGGCGTGGTCCAGATGATACCCGTTTTGAATATGTCCATGTCCCTGGCCAGTTTCTTCAAGGTCTTCTCACCCGTATACCTGTTGTTATTGTACTTGTCAACATAGCCGACCCGCTTGCCCGCGAAGCGCTCCTTGAGCCTCTGTATCTGTTCGGCAGAGATAGAACTTGTAATGCGATCACCGCATTCGCCCAGCCAGCACTGGATCTCTTGTGCACCGTTGAAGATCCGTCCCAGGGCCACGAAAATCTTCTTTGCAATGTAGCTGGCGGGCATCTCGAGTTTGGGAACGTCCTCCTGCGGCTCGAAATCGGGGAAGATGGATTTGAGCTCGTCAAGGACCTGCATTTTAGCGCCTAGGAAGGTGACTCCGTAGACATTGGTCATGACTGTTCTCTTGACGACACTCCGAGTGATTTTGCCATTCACGAATTTTGCAATTGGTGAACCTGCTTCTGCATCTTCCGCAACCAACTCCTTGACGATCTCGGCGACACCAGTGTAGATATCTTGGGGTTTATCTGATGGTTCGAGGTTGACTTGGCTAGCTCCAGCTTCATCGCCTCCCAGCGCAGCGTAATGCTGCAACCCGTTGCATGTTCCGTCTTGGTGTACTGGCAGGTGAGAGACGTACCGAGTGGGATCACCGGACTCAAACGCATTCCGCAACTCGATACAGCACGCAAGGCACTGCCAGGGGTCGTCCGCCTTCGTCCACCAACGATTTCCGTTCAAAGGGTTATTCGCAGAATCGTATATTTCCTTGATGTTGTCCGTGGCAAATTGCTCTCTCTCCTTCAGGCTGGCCTTATCGTAACCGTAAAGATTGGCGAGATGCACCTTCAACCACTGCAAACCCACCTCACCAAGCATCCTGCCATTAGCGAACATCAGCAATCCTCTGGATAAATCAGCCCCCATATGGTTAAGCACCGGCGGAATGGGGTAAGCTCTTCCACGGAAGTCGACGCTGTGGGGGAAGAACAGTGTCTCCTTCAAATATGCTCGCGCGATCTCCAGCTGGAAGTTCTGGAAGCATCTCTGGGAGTGCAGGCCCGATATCGTGTTCTCGTACTCCTTCCTGCGCTTCATGTACCGGTAACGTTCCTCATATGGGGCGGTCGGGGAAGGTTCTACGGGGCGTGGGATGTCTGGATTTTCCGGTACCAAGCCTGCAACACCTGCGCCTGCATTCCAGCATTCGGCCACGACCATGTAGACGTCTTGGTTTATCTTCCATGGGACTTTCCCTAGCGTATCAAGACCAGCAAGGACTTGCTTCATATCGCCGTTCTCGATTGCCGAGATGGCGTAGGCGTACTGAGACCTATCACGAACCTTGGTCCGCACAGCAGGCTCCTTGATCGTGTAGTAACCACCCTCGTCAAAGGCGGCCCAAGGCTTCGGCTCGATCAGCATGGGCAATCGAACCGCTTGGAGATCACTGAGGGTCTCTGACCTGAGCTTCCTGGTGATCTCCTCGTGCGGCACGATGAAGCCGGTCTTCTTGCCCTGCGCGAAGATAGTTTTAGAATGGAAGGCAGGCTGAGTGCGTGTTAATTTCTTGCCCGTTTTGGGGTCCTCGCGCGAGACTGTGATTGTGGCTGATTGAATCAGATGTTCCAGCAACAAGGCACCCAACCTTATTTTTACCTGAAGAGGGAAGTGCTTCTTGAGAAATGAATCGACAATGTGTGGTGCCGGCGTAGCTAATTGGCGACCTTCTGACTCCATCGAGGTCTTCCCCTTGCTCAGCTGATTCAACAACTCCCGGCGGGTATGCTGGCGGTGCTTCTTTAAAAAGTTGTCATGCCGTTCTTTGGCATTTGTATGGTATGCATTCTCGATGTCCATGCCCACCGCTGACGTTATTGCGCTCAGCTTAAGTCCTACACTCGTCTCACGAGTTGAGTCGGCGGCTGTGGTAAGGAGTCTCATGATGGTGGCGGCAGCCATAGTCTCAAGGGGAACCATTTCGAAATATGTCCCATAGCTGTGGCGATCGTCTCGCATGTTTTCCTTGCAGGGGTTTGAAAGGACTTCTTTGACTTTCTTGAGCTCTTCCTCCAGCCTTGGAACCAGAGTGCTGTACCAATTCCACATAAGAGCTTGTATCGGTTTTGTCTGCAAGACGCCGTGAATTCCCATCTCTTGCAACTTCATGTCTTCTGCTTTCCACCGCTCCGTTGCAGCACGCACCGCATCCCGCTCCGCCCGGATTTGGCGCATGTACGCGTATGCGCGGTCCTTTTCTTCCTTCGTTCCTTCCATTTCGTGGGGATACGGGACAGGGTCCAGCACTCCGAAGACTTCTAAGGACTGCTTCAGAGTGGTAAGCCCAAGACCTTTCTGCTCTACAGGTTTGAGGGGGGCCAAGACCTCTGGTATGAAGCCATTCTGGACGGCGAGAGCAACCTTGTCAGGGGTGGTGGCTTGTATCGGGTCTGTTGATTCAGTATGAGGAGGTTCTTCGAAAAGGTCGCTTTGAAGCCGAATCAGGGTATCCCATTCCTCATCCGAGAAGTCCGGCGAGCCATTCACCTCCTCCAATATCACAGGTCCGGATGTACGTGCGAGGTCGAGGTATTTGTGTATGGCATCTTCCCGCGTTCCCTCAGGTAGAAGGTTCATTGCTGCCCGCAAAAGTGTGACCAGAGTCTGGGCGTTGGGCTCGATGCCCTGCCCAACCATATGCGTCTCGTAGAATTCTTCGATTTCGCGCATGCCTCTCTCCGAAGGCATCTGCTCTGCTAGCTCGAACATTGTCTGTAGGTAGATATTGTGCGCGTCGATCACATCGATTGCTCCCGGGCTGTACATGGCGGTCAAACGTTCTAGAATGGACAAGGCCCTGTCCATGCGCCCAACCCGGAGGCAAGCGTATAAGTTCTGATGAAGCTCCACGGGATCGCCCCCGATGCCGTACTTTACTGGTGTGGCGGGTACCGAATCGGGTGTAAGGGGCTCTTCGAGAACGAGGGGCCGTGAGGTGTCCCACGGCTGTAGCCTGCTCAACTGTGCGTCAGGTTGTCGGGTCGCAAAGGCACGAGAGAGCCCCTCAAAAACGAAGGCGGGTGGTGTGGCGGATGTAAACTCGGTGGCCGTAGCGAGGGAACGGGTGTCGCGACGTGGCGACGGGACGGAAGGGTGTACGTGATGAGACTTGCGGGTATCGCTAGAAGAATTCGTTCCGCTGGTTGCTATGCGCGCTGCCCATCTCATCTGGGCCGGACAGAGCCATGGTAGAGCCAATTGTTCTGCAACGGTAGGCTTGGACGTTGAGCGGAGAGCATCCCGTCGAATGCGTGGCCGGAGGGCGCGAGAGAGCATCTTGGGGGTATATTAAAGGGAATACAAGATTGAAACGATAACACAGCGCTCGTAATGCAAATAAGGAAAGAAGTGCACACCCTAGGTGCGCGAGTGAAATTGAAGAGCACCGGAAGAAGGTGGCTTGTGATCGATGGAGAAGATAGGAGGCAGAAATTTGACGAGTTCGTAACTTTGCCTCGCAGACTTCTGCAAGTGGCCCGAGCTTTCTTGTCACGTCACGTGACGGAAAATTGCTCGCACGATGTCCAGGTCGGATCCACTCTCCGGTCGGGGCTCGGGCTGGATCTAGAAGATTACCATATTAGGATAAAACTCGTGTGCCTACCAGTAGGTATAGGTGAGGGCGCTGGGGAGTTGGGTTGTAAAGTGCCAAACGATCACATAGGTCCAACACGAGAATGTTTGTAGAATGGACAAATCTTTCTGTCCAGAATTGTTGACTAACTACATAGCATGTTTCCTTGCCGATTCTTTCGTTTATCATAAAGTCATTCAGAATCACCGATAACGAACCTCCGCTCCGATGCCTTTAAGTATCTCGAACATCATGCTCCATGTAGGGATGCTGCATTCCCAGAAACAGGAGAAGCCGAGTTTGAAAGGCGAGTGGGGATCTCGACCGCTGATGTCGTTTGGGAGACTACTACATAGTCACCTTCAAAAGTGGTGGTAGCATCTTCTACAAGGGCGTCATCATCCGCACCCCCGAAACAAAAAAGGTCATCCGCAGCACCGGGTATCGCTTTCTTGTGCATGCCCTTGGGTATCTTGCAACCTCCGATGGTCTCTCTGAACTCATTTGCGTAAGCAGCGGCCCTGACCATCATACTCTCGCGGTCTGTTTTATTTCCACTCATGTCGAGTACTGGAAGGTTCCCCACGTCCGGTAAGTCTCCCTGGAAAGGGAGAGTAGCAAGCAATGGTCGAGAGTATGGTAGAAGTACGCTTTCCGGTGGAATAGTCTGGCCTTCCCGGGGATGACGCAATTCGTTATGCAGTTTGACCAATGACTGCAACGAATGCGTCGCGGGATAGAGCAGGGAGTATCCTCTCACACGAATCAATTCCATCATGTAGTCCGCAAGTGACGGGAGAGATTCCGTCTTCACACTGGGTGGAGCGCTTAGATTGGCCCCTTGCTGTTGTCCTTTTGCAATACGGCTACGGACGAAAGAATGGAGCTCCGTCCATTTTTCGGGAAAGAGAAGTGCAGCATGCGTCCCAGGAACTTGCCATAGGAAGGGAATGTTCTCCTCTTTGGTATGCATCTCTGAGCTTTTTGAAGAGTCCATATCTGGAACCATAAATGCTGGAAGCTCAGTGGTCCCGTTTAACAGCACTGACGGTCGCTCCAGACTGATGCCCATGATATTAGCTGCATCAGCATTGCCATAGGCGGAGTATCGATACTCAAGTAGGAGATACATTAGGTAATGATGGAACAAGGGTGAGAGCTCTGAATTAGGCGTTAGTAGAAGGATGTACGAATGTACTGAGCTCGTCGGATAAAACGATTCCAACAATCGAACAGCTGCACCTTCCCGAGTGGTTGGATCTGTGATTCGGCGCCGTATCCTGACTTGGCTCTGCCCGTCCAGAGGCCAATACAAATCTTTCAGGTGCTGCTCGACCGATGGATCTGCATCTGCCGCTACCTCAACAGTGAGTTGCGGAGGCTTGAAGCCGCTGTAGTCGGCATCCGTGAGTGACTTCAAAAGGCGAAACACACCGCCAGTGGAGCTGGAAGGAAGCTGCAGAACCACCTCAATTGTAGGTTTGTGCCAATTCTTCAATGAACTCGCGTCTAATCGCGTGATCCACGAAAGGCTTTGCCAACGATCTTTGGGAATCTCAACAAGGGGTATGCTGAGCTTCGTGGTCTTGGCCCGGGTCCCTCTTACGAAGAAAGGGTTTTCTGTAGCTGAGTCGTCCATGAACACCACCTGAGGATGGAGGTAGTTGTTGATGTGCATCAATGCCGCTATGACGCTTGATTCGGCACGAGCTTCGTTGCTGTATTCCATATAATCCGGCCTCGCATCATGCCAAATGGCCGGACACGAAGCATTGTCAACGCCGTGAAGTTCCAGTAAAGCTGGCAACGGGACGTCATCCCAACCCATGAACGCAACGTGGACGAAGTTTCGGTTCCATGCGGCCATCTGACAAGCCAACGGGAGGATTGAAGAGGCGCTCTTCAGGTTGGAGACTGCAAAAAGCACGTTGCGATTCGATGGATAGTAACCTCCCGTATACGATGCTGCGTTGAGAGACGAAGCAAGCCTGTAGAACTTGATCCGGCCAGAATAGTCTCGTGTTGGGACACTTCCAGTTCTCGGTATTTTGAAACCTGGCGGTGGTCCTTTGGGCTCCTCGTCGTATGATACAGAAGGGACATATGGACCTTCCCATGACGCCGACGGCGTCCAGAAGCCGCTCAAGACTGCCAGTTTGGTCGACGCCAGGTATATCAATCCAAAAAGCACCAAAGCCAACACCAATCGTCTGCGGCGCCATCGAAATGTTCCCGCGGGCACGTTCCAGTGCGCTTTCCACATCGACACCCTCCTGCGGAACCCTGGCTTATGATCATCGTCCTTTTTGCCCAGCTCTTCGTCCGTAGGAATAAGAGTCTTGCTTAGCATATTGCCGCGAACCCTGCTTTCCCGAAGCCACCCCCGGTGTGCTGGCCTGCCACCGAGCATTCGCGTTCCCAAGCTGTTCTATACCATGGCTTATGTGACACCTCCGAAGCGCGGTAGGGGCCGGCATGCGAATCGTTGAAGCGAGCGCAACGGGCGAAAGTATGCGCCGGGCAGCTCTGGGACGTTCGGAAAAGCGGCTCTCCTTGAGTTATGTGACGGGTGGCCAGGCGTGAGCGATGGCGCAAAGTGAACGCGTGTCGTGATGGAACCCATGCCGTGGGCACTGGTTTCTCAGAGCAGTTGATGTGGGGCGCGGCGCTAATGATTTGTGCTACACCAAAAGGAGTAAGGCCCAAACGTTCACTGTATACCAGTCGAGCTGCGTCACCGCCTATATAGCTAATCATTCTACGTCCCGTTCCAGTGCTTCCTTCAGTGCCATCTCCAAGGCCTCCTCGTTCCTTGGCTTGAATACCACCTTATAAGGCTTACACATCGTCACTAGGCTTGTTGGGTCCGCGCTGCCCAAGACTGGATCGGTCTCCACCAAACTATCCGGTACTATCTCGAAGCTGTTCAGCATCCTTATGAATGTCAAGTAAAGTTCTCTGTTCGCGAGAAGGGATCCCGCACACATCCTATACCCAAGTCCATATGTGAAGAGCGGAGCCTCTGGGTGTTCGAGCCATCTTTCAGGACGAAACATCTCCGGATCATGCCAAACATCTGGGTCTGCCAATAGGTACAATCAGCGTCATCGGAGCCCTTCATCCGTCAGTACTTACCCATGTTGCATGCCCACACGTTCAAGTAGAATGTGCTTCCCGCCGGAATAATTTTCCCGTCGTAGCTGACGTCCTTCACAGATGCCCTGGGAACTCCAAGTCTTAAAACGGAATAGTACCTCAGGCACTCTCTGACCAGAGCGACGATGTATTCGCATTTTTGGTCATCATGAGCACTGCATAGTGGTTCCTCACTCGAGTAATACTTTCGAATTTCCTGGATAGCTTTCTCTTGAATGTCTGGCCGCTGTGCAAGCAAGGCTATGCTCCATTGGACAAGCGTGGTCACCGTGTCCAGCCCGCCCGCAAGCATGGTCAGACTGATGGATGTCAACTCTTCCTTGTTCAAGGCGGCGTCTCGGTCAAGGATAATATTTGCCTGGATGCATGGTTTATGCATCTTCTTTTTCATCCTCTCATCCAGATCGCGATTGAGACGCTGCAGGTACACGTCCCTCCGGCTGCGCATCTCCCTCGCCCTTCTACTCCCCGGGCTGAAGGGGTTCAACCTCAGAAGCGGAATGTAATCTTGCAGGTTTCCCGTCGTGCTCCGAAATTTGCTGATGGCTTCCTCCACTTCAGTAATTTCGTGAAAGAGTGGATCTGACCTGCTTCCCATACGGGTTCCCCAATTTAGAGTGAGAGCGAGCGACAATGAAAGACGCTGGATCATCGGTGTAGGGTCTACTCCCACTTGACCATTCTGGCCGTATGCAAGTCCCTCTCTGATAAAGTCTCTGGTTTCGACGTCGAGATGTCCGATATATGTCGAGATGGATGGCTTATTCAGCGCCGATGCTGCTCCCTTTCTTCGCCGTTTCAAGGATTCGCTATACGGAGATGTACCAATGGTCGTGCCCGCGGTATTCGACAATACCTGTTGTCACGCTTACAATTAGACTTGCGACGCTCGCCGAGGCCGACTTACCTTGTGAAACGTCCAGAACACTGGCCTTGAACTCAGACTATTCTGTCCGAATATCTTCTTTGCCGCTTTTGCGCTATTAACAACTATAACGGGGACGTTCCCGAGCTGGATCTGATAGACGTCTCCGTATATCTTCGCCCACTGTCTATACGTCTCCGCCGCATTGTACCTGATATCCGGAATATTACCAACAATGGGCCAATTGGGTGGGCCTGGGAAACCCTTAAGACGAGCTGCACGGCGAATGAACTCGTTGACCACGAGATACACCGAGGTAGTCAACAGCAGGGTGCATGCAGCTAACGAGACATAGGTTTTCAACTCAGTGAATTCGAAGGGTAGTATTGGGAACAACATGACAACGTTGTAAATCAGAATAGGAGGCAAGTACAGGAAAGCAGAGGGGTATACGTAGGCACGAGGAGCTCGCACTCTTTAAGCGGAATGCTAACGCTCTGCAGTGTAACAGTGGACCTATCGCCTTCGAATCAGCATTCAAGAGTCTTGAAAGACCAAGGAAGTATGCGAATCTCCTCACTTGTCCCGACGCCCTGGTAGCCCGTCAACATGCGGGGAAAGGTTGGTGCGGAATGTGCGGAACCGTTCCGGAATGCGAACACCAGTTTCACGACGTTCTATGCCAGCTAGAAGCCAGTGCTGGACCTCGATCACACTGCACACAGCACGGGCAGCATTGATTCGTCGCGCTACGCATGATGAGCAGTGGGTTGTATGCCTAAGCCCAAGTAAGGGACATCTGCATGTGCCGCGTTTACGCACCTGTCAGTATCTGCTTTCGTTTCTCCATGGCAGGAGTTCTAAGGAGTGACACATACCAACGGCCATCGTTTCACTGGCTGCTCTCTCTCTGGTACCGGGAACTACCTGGAGCGGTCCAGAGCTCCTGTTTTACCCCAGCTCTGACCACGCGAACAGTTGATCCGCCCAATCCAATTTTCCGATGGCTTGGATTGGGGGATCTGCCAGATACTCGAGTCCGATGCCGACACTGTCTACACATGATCTAAATATAGCTTCTGAAAAGCCCTCCTAGTGGTGGATTACGCTATGAGTTCGAGACGCAACACTTGCCAAGAGCTAGTCCCCTGAGTACTCCGTTTGATATCCGCGCACGCGTCCATCTACGAGGCACCCATGAAGTTCCGCGGTATTCCTCTTCAAGAGCTAATAATAGTCGTATAGTTCGCCAGAATCAGACCTCAAGTAGGTGGGATGGTTTCCACTGGGAGGTTTATCATCTGGCGACGCGGTTAACCTGACAGACCACCATTTAGAAGGCAGTGCCCTATAAGGCTCCATGGAAATATGACGAACCTGAATGTTCCCCTCCGCACGCGAGGGAAACTGATAACTCGAATGGCTCAGCATGACCTGAAACAAAATGCTGAAGCATAGGGGGTCCCAAACTGCGGGCTGACAGGTGTGCTGGTATTCGAGCGTTTGAACAAGTTGGGACGATGGGCAAGGAAGCACCGAATGACGATGTCCATGTATGTAACATCGACACGAAGGTCCTCATTCACACTCCCCACCCCGCCTACCAACACATCGACATGTCACCAACCACGGGAGCCTTAATCACGTTTCAAGAGGTATCCTTCATGAGCTTACAATGCATATTCGTTTGCAAGTCTTTCCTTTCTGCGCTGTACTTAAGTCTTACTCTCGGGTCGAGGATTTGAACACTGCATTATCCCCAGGTCCACCACCTCGACTCCAATTTTGTGTTTCTTATTCCTATCACCATAGTAGGTCACGCAATACAGTTGCGGATATCAGAAAGATTTTCCCACCGTCGGATTGCATTTCTATGCAGAAGCAGCCGTCCTCATCTCAACAGAGTCGCTGGAGAACAGAAGCCTGGATGCAAGAAAGTCATCTTGGGAGGCAGTACTCGCCAATCAATTCGACGGAACTTGAGGACTTTCATACCCAGTGTTCTACAACGTTCAGTCCGTTTTCTGAGGATTACCCTGATTTACCGTTTACCTTTGAGGATAATCACAGCGCAGACGCAAGCGCGGCACCAGGGAAGAGTGTCTCAGATCTCGCCGCAGAATCGCAAGGTCTCTTCTCGCAACCACGACAATCAGCATGCCCTATGGCGACAGGAGCTGAAGCAAAACACTGTTCTGGGTTCGTCAGCACGGATACTGGCGGAATGTCGCAATACCTGGAAGATGGTAGATACGTTGGGCAACATCCCCCACCCTCAAACTACCAATATAATCCTTCCTACCCCGGAGGGTACCAAGAGGCAATGCCGTCCACACATTATGCTCCGTTCGCGGGAATATTCCCGAACTCTAGGAGCGCCAGGGACTATCGTATTTTGGCTACACGGTTCGATAGGAAGCCTTACCGACCACCCAGTAGCGATCCTTCCATTGAAGCGCTAAAGAATGATCGTCAGTCGCAAGTTAAACGAATATACGATGCAATGACTCGTTCGGACGCCGCCAAAGACAATGCAAACTCCATAGCGATGCGCAGATGGGCCCATGCGGCATTCTACGACTCTGGGGTGGTTGAAGCGTATGCTCATAAAGTGTTCGACACTCTTCTCGAACAAGCCTATGAAGGCTTCCGCGGTTTTAGTCACAACGACTACGCATCCGACGAGAGAAAGGGAGAGCCTGAGGACAAGACTGTCAGCTGCGCCGAGCGCCTGGAGAATATTCTACGTGGTCTTGAAGAGGAAAAAACAATTTGTGAGGATGTCATGGCATCAAACCACTACATAAGAATGTTCGTCAATGCACCCCGCGCATATGCTCGTCGAAAGGAGGCAAATAGGCTTGGAAACAGCAAGAGAGGGAAGATAATTGCTGCGAAGCCAGAGGGCAGTCTAAAGGGCGCAAGAGCTCGCAAGCAAATGGCAAGAATGACTACAAGGTCCCGTCATGTAACGCCTTCCACATCTGCGCCGGCGAATGTCGGTCATCCTTTCTCTAGCCTTGATCACCACAATTTCCATAGCCCACCAGCACAAGGACCTTACTTTTCATCGATTCACGCACACATAGAGGGCGCTGGACAAATGTTTCATACATCCAACCCTGGCACTGGCCCGTCTTTCCCTCAGTCTCCGAGCCGTTACCAGGCAGCAACCTTATCTCCGGAGCCGCACCATACAAACACTCAGCACTTCACCTCAACCCCGGGTCAACAGCCCATGCGGCCACTACCCTTCATGTCTCCCCAGTCACATTACCGTGGCTCAACCGCCACTACGGCCAAAACCGCCAACGGGGACAAATCCGTGACTGATACACTCTCGTCATGGTCCCAGTCGCATATGGTCGACCATTCACACGGCGCGCTTTCACATGACACCGGTGAATTTGACTTCCACCTGTGGGATCTGGACAACCAAATGCAACAACACCCTAGCGATGATCGAGCGCAGCTTGGGGGCATGGCACACGCTTCGCTGCCGATGTCGACGAGCAATACGGAAACATTTGACACAAATATCGACCCTATATTCCGTGAGTTCTGGAATAACCAAGTCAATGTGCAGTCTATCCCGAATGAACAAGGTGAGCATGGAGGTTGAACCATACGAACTCGTGGTATGCACTGCATTGGGGGACTTCTCTCGTCTCACCAGCTATCCACGTGACGACCTTCATGAAGACGGAGCGTTAGATGGACCTCCTAAATTGCAAATTCTTTTCATATTCTATTCACTTTATCCCTGTTTCGATTCCGGCGAAGGCGTTTAGGAGCAATACGGATTGGACGAAGACCGTTCCGGAACGCTGAATGTCCGCAGGCTTAGTTTTCTCGTTCTCAATGAGACACGGCTCATGTTGCATTTTCTTTCTCTCGATTCTACCACCATCTTAGAGATACCCTTTCATTTTCGGGGCGATGTTTCGCGTCCCCGTCTTGCATTCTGCCGATGTGGCATCTCGGCGTTGAATCGCTTGGGACTTTGGAAATTCGGTTCCGTAGCAATATGTACTCCACTCATCCCTATCATGATAATTTATTCTGACCTCTTTGGTTACCTTCGCAGGACTGTGACTATGCAGCAACATGGGACCCCAAGAGACAAGCCACATCCGCTAGCCTGATTGCGTTAGTTGGCGGCAATGGTGTTGAGCGTTCCTAGTTAAATTCAACGTCGGCGCTTCTGGATATGTTGTCTAAGACATTCCTTCTTTTGTGGTCGGTTCAAGGCTGAAGTGAGCATGTAATGTAAGGAAACTTGCAACCTTGATCATGTAGACTCTAACACATCATGGTGACCTTGATAGTGTACAACTGCTGCCCAAGAGTTGCTATGTTTTGGTCCTCTTGAAAATTTGTTGTTGCGTTATCCGAAGCAACCAAACAATGCGAGATGTCGAATGGCCTGTCCAGTGTCAAATACATTGCTCTCCTATGTTCTTGTGGCTTCCTGAGAATTTAGTAACACATCCACATTTCACATCTTATGTATCAATCAGTATTTTACAAGTTGCTACAACAAATTGCTAGAAACCTCAATAAGCAAATTTCCACACGAAACCAAAAGCGCAAAACCAGAATCCAAGAAATCACAGAAATTCCTCAGCGGGATGATCGACACTATTCCACTATTCCGAAGCGTCTCCCGTCAAATCCAGAAACTCCGTCTCCGCTTTCCTCTTCATTCCAGCAACTGGGGGCACCTCATGAGCGCTGGCTGAGGCAACCGAAGTAGAAAGGGAGCTTCGCGAGTTCTCCACCGCTGATGGTAAGGGTTTGAGCGGTTGTGCAGTGCTCAGAGTTGGTGCAGTATGATTGACAGAGGCGCTTGGAGGCTGTTGCAGTGCTGCTAAGGGAGACGGTGTTGCGACTGCTGGGTTTGTAGTCCGTGTGTTCGTAGAAGATGACGAGCTCCAGTCGGGGCGTACGTTTCGAAATGACTGTCCTGACTCGGATGATATTTTTACTCGTTTTGGCGCAGGAGACGGGCCGCTGGTAGGAACAGGGGGCCTAGATTGAGTAGATTGAGGAACCACGGGAGGAACTGTTGGAGTTTGTTGGACTGGATTCGCGCTTTGCGTCGTGGTACGTGGGAGGCCTTGAGTGACAGTTGCTGGATTGCGATATCCTGGTGGTATAGTTGTCGCTGAAGGGGCAGATTGTGCCGGTCCCGCTGGAACATTCGTCGGATCGGACAAGGTACGGGCCAACTCGCGCACTGTCTCGAATCGCGCTCCCAGCACGTCCTTTGTCCACGAAGAGTAGTCCCTCTCCATTTTATCTAGATGTTGTCTCATAAGAGCTACATCTCCGTCCCAAGATAGTTTTTGCTTATCATATTGTCTCGTTGTCTTCGTCACAATGAGTGTGTAGGGCGACCCACTTTTATCTGTTCGACAGACGTAATCACCAATGGGGAGCTCGCTCTGCAAATGCCGCCGAATCGACTCATTGTAACTGAATCTGCCAAACTGTTGGTGAGGGCCCCGAGCGAAGAGCCCCAGGCGATAACAAGGCGGACAGCCACATGACCCTGAAAAAGGGCGACTCCAATCTCTTGGTTTAATCGGCCGCGTTTCTCGTAGATGAACGATGCAGTGGTGTAGTACGTCGAAGACAAAATTTGATGCCTTCAAGCTCACCTCCTGCTTACGGTAGCAGCTTAATTGGGTGAGCATCTTATCGGTAAAGTCCAGCACCAGCTTCCACATCTTCCAAAATGGGTCATGTGCACCCGGAAGTTCTGGCAGCCCAAGAGCGACGAATCGTAGTGCTTCATCGTCTAGAGATTTGGATAGCAGCTCTTTGAGGATGTCGACAAACCACAATGGAGATACAGGTACATCCTTTGTAGGACAAGTGCCCCTGTGCCCCATCTGAGTCCATTGCGGAACTATAGCAATAGTCTTGTAACCGAAGTCACTTGTAGAAACTTTGAACAAGGACAGGTGCTGCTTGATTAAGCCTTGGAGGGTTGCATTCAAAGAGGAATTCGGGGGACTTGAAGGCGCCTCACTCCTTTGGATAAGATTTTTGACTAGTTCCAGAATGGAGTCCCGGGAATTACCTCTTGGGATGATGGAAACGATGCTGAACCAATCAGTAGGGGAATGGATCCACTCTTGCTGCCAAAACTTACTGATTGACATGGATATCGTCCTCCGGTCGGAGGTGCTCATAAGCGAAGTCCCAACAACATCCAGTAAATGTTTCAGGTGTTTGGGCTCATAAGCGGTGATTGTAAGTGCCATCTTCCTTAGATGAGTGTTTGCCCAGCGGGAGAATGAATTCTTGAGTGGTGGCAAAAGAGTCGCCCTGGATTCAAATGCTGTGAGGGCTGCAAGTGTTTCATGCAAGTGTTTGAAGGTCGGCTGTTCTAACTTGTCACCAAACCATTTCGTCCAGTCCATGTCGCTACCGGCGCTCCCATCTTTTACAATCTGCTTCACGACGATGCTCGTTATGTATGGGGATAACCACCAATGCCTTTTCCGTATAGTAGCTCTTAATGTATGTTCAATGGCGTCTGTTCGACCGATCGCATGACAGAAATCATGAATCTCCTCGTAGAACCTCAGCCATGATTGCCCATTTGCGGGTCCATGACCAATGGTGCGAAAGGAGACTTGCGGGGTATGAGAAGGGTCTCTGTATCCCTGCATGGAATCCAAAACTGTGGTCAGTAATTGGCCCAAAGCGGCGGTTTCCTCCTCAGGAGACGTCATGCGGTCGTTGCGAAGAAGATCGAACAAGGGGCGCAGTGTTTCTGGACCCCGAACGACGAGCGAGGCGCATTGGTCAAAGAGTGCCTCCTTTGGTATCAGGACGAGCACGGTATCATGATACCGATAAGTTGCTCCTGTAGCCTCATTACCAGTGAATTCGCCTTCATCCTCACTATCCGGCGAACGGTCGTCGTAATAGTCGTCCACAAGCATTTCTCCTTCATCAACCCCCATCGGATCAAAAGAGTCGATCTTGGCGCCGGATGGTGTCACCACACAGTCGAGGAAAAGTCCATTTTCCTCATCGTCCTGTCCATAATAATCGTCATATTCTGACGCTCTTTTCGTCATCGTGGCAAGAAACCAATAGACCCCGTTCTTAGAACAGGTTTGATTTAAAAATTGTCCTTTTGCTGCATCCGGACCCTTCAAGTTTTGCAATGAGAGGCTTGCCTCACTGTACTTGTGATCAAGGGGATAAACAAGCTTTTGCAAATTCGAGAACTCGGTCTTCCAGGTACGCAGCAGATCTCCGAACTTCCGATGATGTTTATCCAGAGTTGCGGCAGCTTGTCGCGGAAGCTCTTGGGGTTGTATAAGGTTATAGGTCAAGACCAATCGGTATCCCGATGTGACAGGCTGGACCTCGTGCTGGACATCGGAGTACCAGGCCAATGCAGTCAGGTCAAACTTCGAGCCGTGTGAAGTATAAAGAACGCGCTCTTCTCCTCCGTGCACAAGCCGAACATCGCCACCGGTGTGTTCAGAGGGCAAGCATATTACCAGAGTTCCGAACATGCCAGGTGCCTTTTCACTGTCTGTGTGAGGTTTGAAGAAAGCTCCCTCTTCATAGAGGAGAAGCTTGTACCGGTCAGCTCGACCGCTGACGCTTACACCCAGGTTTTCCACAGTCGTCCTGGCAATACCATTGAGAAAAGAATCCCAAGAAGGATTGCGAGTCTCGAAGTCGTTGAGCTCCAGCTCCCAGGTCTTCCTGACGGATGTGTCTATGACGGTCTCTGAGCCTCTTCCAAATGGCGATTGTTTACAGATTTTCTTGATTGCTTCCGCATCGCGAGGACTCAATGGCAGTCCTACTGGGCCAATTCCGGTGATATGGAGTCCTGGGTTTGCATATTCGGTGAAGCTGAGTTCGGAAAAGAATGTCCCATCATACAACACCCCCGCAAGACTTTCCTCCACTCGCTCTTTGAACAACTTCGTGCCTGTCTCCACTGATCGGGCGCTAGAGGTGTCAGACATGGAGGATGACGGGCTCATGGAGCCGCCCTCCTCTTCCATATTAATATGCCTGTGGAAAGTTAACTCTGATGATCAGTCGGTTTGTCCCCCTATTTGTGTCCATTCCTAGGCCTGACGAGATGAGACGCGAAACACGCTAGCGCGAAAGAGACGCGTAGTGCACGTGATCGGTGAATTATCCCCAATGTTTAAAAATGGAATCCGAGGCATACGACAATGAAGAGTTTTAACTCCATCTTCGTTTGATATTAAATCCCTGGAATCATAGGAGAGACGTGAGAAGTGGCACATCAATCATCGCAATGTCATGTGATCTCCGACCCCTTTTGAAAACCTCGAGTTTCTAATTGCCTGTGCAGTTTGCGATGTAAAGCTTTATATCAGCCCAATTTCTCTAAGGAAAAAAACCGTTCTATTTTGCGAAGTTGTTGATAAAAATTGCAGAAAACCCGCCTTTTCATGTATATGTGCGCCCGCTTGGCGGGAAAAGTAGAGGCTCCATGTACGGCAGAAAATAAGAGCTACAGACGGTAAAGTAGTTTGCAGAAATAGAATGGCTTCATATTTATGTACTAGTTAGGAATTCATTTACTTGCCCTACACCGTCGGTGAAAACCCTAGTGTTAGGAAATAATCAGAATTGGGGAACCGTGATGAACAAGAAAATTTCCAAGCCACCGCCAGTATTTCATAGGAAAGTAAAGGAAACCTCATGCGAAGGAATTTCCTCAACCTCCGCCATAGTTTACCTGATTGTTAAGCTTATGCCTCCCAAATTTCGCCTCCAGAGTCCCTGTTTTGGACTGCAATCGGGTGTCGTCCCCTGCTAAGAATAAGGGAAATCGTCACGAATATGTAAGGAATTTTACCTGCCACCACAGATTTCTTAATGCCGGGTTTCAGGTTTCATTGTATCCCTTCCATGCTCCATGAAGTTCACGCAAACTAGGCGCCGTCCCCTACCGCCTGTGACCTCCATTCCGGAAACATGATCACTTGGAACCAAACAAGCCCTTAGAAAATAAATCATACAGTGGTAAATGTGGTATCACTGTATATTCGAGTAAGGTAACCTGATCAACCAGCCCTCCATCGTACTCTTCCACTAGATGACCCCTCTCCATCACACCAAATCCCCCTCCTCAACCTCCTCCTCCACACTCCCCCAATCCAACTTCATCAACAAAGTATCAATCCCGCCCACCCTCACAGNTAAAAACCCCCCCCCCCCTTCTCAACAGCCTAGAAGAGCCTATTATCTGCGCTGGCCTTCGCGGCCTCTCTCTTCGCGGCCTGTTTCTTCTGATCCCTACCCGTCCCCACAGGCGCCTTGAAGAACAAGCTGGGCGACTCACCCTCCTTCACCGTGTAAGCCAGATAACCCCTATGCGCCGGGTCGCGGTAGTACTCCATATCTTTCCTACCCGTCGCGTCTGGAAGCCTATACTTGTACGTCTCGCGCACCTTGTCTATGACGGCGCGGAGCGCCTCGTTCTTGACCTCCTCGGGGACATCGGATGCAGTGAGTGACGCCTTGGTCTCCGCCTCCAGCGCGGACAGGATCGCCGAGTTTGAGGCGCGGGTGACCAGGTCGGGGGAGGACAGTAGCGATATGGCGGGGTGGGATTCGCCGCGCAGGACGCGCTTGATGGAGGTGGGGCTGTAGAAGCGCGTGGTTACGGTTCCGCCGAGGGCTTCGATGCGGGCGATTGCGGACGTGGAGGCACGGGAAACAATGATGTTGATTTTGGAGGTAAGAGCTTCGGCGTTCTGGGGGAGAGGTTAGCTGGGTTGCTTCCCACGACGGAATGGACATGTTCGGCATACCCTGCCCAGCAGCTTGACACCGTGCCGCTTCACACCATGTAGACACCGTGACTTTGCCAATTCCTTCATTGTGATGGGCTCATCTGGGTTCAGACGACCCTGATCTATCCATGACTGGATACGATCGAGGTTGATGGGCGACATTTCCACCTTGAAGCTGTTCACATGGGTCAGCATGCTGAGATCAACCAAAAGGTCTGACAGGCTCTTCTCGGCTTCGTAGTGCCGTAAAACAACTTCTCCCTCCAAACTCTGCCCCAAGTGAACCTCCACTTACGGATTGTACTTATTCCTCCCCCTCACTGGCGTTGTAATCTCCAGCGGTGTCTGACCTCCCTGAAACCCGGCCGGTACCTTTCCGTGTGCATGCTGACCCTTCTGACCTCTTCCGGCCGTCTTTCCCTTTCCCGAAGCAGGACCACGACCTCGTCGAATGCGTTTGTGGTATGCGCCGGCATTGTCGGAAAGGGAGGAGAGGATGGATGCGCTGCGCTGCTGCGGCTGTTGCAGGGTCGGAACGAGGAATTGGGGTGCCCAAGGGGTGGATAGGGAGGGCCGGAGGAGGCAGGACGCGAGCCGGACGGCTCTTATGCGTGGAGGCATGGCTGTGGGGGTGGTCGTGCGGAGCGGAGGTGAGGTGTGGTTGCGGACATGGGAGTTGCAGAAAATATGGATTATGTAAGCGGATGCAATCAATCGATGGTCCAAGACGATGGGAAGGGTGAGCGACTTCATTTTACTTTCCTCCAGCGCATCATCATCGAGTGTTTTGAAACGGATGGCCCATATTCCATCTTTAATGAAAATGCGTTTGATACTTGGACTTTTGCTATCTGGAGTCATTGTGATATAACTGCCGTTCGCTGTGTCCATCGAGACGCCTTTGCAATTGCAGACCACGACTGCTTTGGTGCCACATGTTTAGGAGGCTGTCATTGACCGAAAGATAATGGGAAATGGGTTCCATTCTGGTCGCAGACCCTCGTCAGACTGTCATTGCTGGAATACGGTTTCGCCCTTCAAAGCCTGTTGATTCCAAGAAGCTACTGGTACTTTCCGGGACAAAGTATGAGAAAACACCTTTTGCGCTGGTCGGATGCGCACCATAGTTGGCGATTCTATTGGATCTCATGAGCAGTTTTGTTTGGCAGTTGCTTTTCTCTGAATATCCACTCATCAAGCGATTTCCATTCATCTCTTCTATCTGATGCTTATCCGCTGTCGTTCTGCCTTCTACATGGGGACATCACTGGGCGATTGAACAATTTCCTCTCGCTCACTCAGCAGTTCTCCCCTAACGTCTTTCTAGGACAGCCAAGATAAAAGGCGAAGGGTAGAATGCTTACCATCTCATTTCCAAAAGTACCTAGACACAGTGCAAGAAATGGAGACAACGCTCGAGACAGACTCGACTTCATCAAATGCAATCGACCATAGAGCCAACCATCGGGAAGTTTTGACCTTTCAGGGGAATATACCAGCAGTACTTCGAAAAAGGGATCTGGACTCCCAAATATGCAATCCTAAGTACCATTGAGAGGAAAAGGGATATATATACCTAAGCCCCGTTCTGAACCAAACCGTCTATCCTGTCTGTTCGTGATTCGTAACCGATGATGCATCTTTCCTACAGCTCATCGCGCCACGGGTTCTCAAAGTTGCCCTCTCGCGGCTTCGGCACCTTCTCAAACCCCTCTTCCACTTCCACTTCCATCTCCTCTTCCCCTTCCCCGTCATCAAGCACCACGCCACGCATACCCAGGCCCGAGGACGCCCCATCGCTCTCCCCATACCACGCCGACTCCTCCACCCACTCCACAATCGTCTCCTTCGCCATCTCGCTCATCGTGTAGTATCCTGGGTTGCTCCGTGGCTCAAACATGCTCATGTGGGCCAGCGTCTCCGCCGTGGCCTTGTCGTTCACCGCGGGAACGAAGAAATGCTTCAGCTCCCCTTTGGGCAGGTTGCAAAATGTACGATTTAATCCCGCAACCTTGCCTGTCCACGGCGCCGCGCTCTTCTCGTTCTCGGCATCCACGGCACGGCCCAGTGCAGTGTACATGTTGGCGAAGCCGAGATGCAGCTGTTCAGACAACCTCGCCACATTTGTAAGCCGTCTTCTCAGCTCCTCCGGCCGCGCGAGACTGCCCACAAATTCGAGGTGGGAGGTCGCAAAAGCCCATCCTTCCGTAATCTGATCACGCTTTAGATATGCGGCAGCCCCGCCTGCTGCGACTGCGCCCGCGGCTCCAGCGAAAAGTGCAACTTTGCCGTATTTCTGCCACAGGGGTATCGTAGCTGTATCCGCATTGGCGTCGTTGACGACTTTCGCCGCTGTAGCAGTCGTCTGCGACGAAGTGATCATCTTGCTCGCATCTACAGGCGCGGTACCACCACCCGGGTTCTTAGCACCCCATCCAAATGCGCTGGCCAAATTATTATATGCCGAATAGGCGGAGGACGCAGTGCTCCAATGCTTCTCTGCGCCATGTGCTACCACTCCCGGCGCTATGCCCAGGTACGGTGTATCAAACGCTAATATACCATGGATGAAGGGGAACATTAGTGTCCCCGGTTCAGTGTGGAGGGAGGCAGACGTCGGAGTGGAGTTCGAGTAAGTCTGGGAGGCCGACTGCGAATGGACCGGCTGCTCATTCACAATGGAAAGAAGCGTCTCGGCCGCGACGATACCGCCCATGGAATGGCCGACAAGGACGGTGTGCACCGAGGGGTCGACCGTGGGGGAGGGGGTGGAGTTTGCGACCTCGAGGTCTATGATCTTGTTCTGGAGCCTGAAAATCGCATTAGATTCCAGCCAAACTCTCAAGGACGAAGCAACGCCCGGCTCACCATTCTCTAAATCTCCCCACACATTCTGCCAAATCACCCCTCGTCTCGTACTTAGGATAGGTCACCGCCAGCACCTTGACTTTGGGGAGCGCATGCTGCAGCACTGCCTTCAGGTGGGAGGGGAAATTCCCGAACGTGTCGTCGCCACCCTATATTCATGATAGTTAGCCAGTGCCCTTCAGGTGGGTAGAATTTGTGCAGCGTGCTGTATAATCCTCAAAGTCCACAAGGCGAAAGCCTACCAGAAGGCTAGCCACCTTCCGCAGCGGGATCGCAGGGAGCGCTATAGAGTGATACTGACCTTGAACCCGTGAATGAAGCACAACAACAGCGTCTTCTTCATCCTGGAGGAGGTCCGCGGCTATGTTCCTGCATTTGCGCGGTGGGGGGAGAGAGATCAGGAAGTGCGCATCGTGAAGGCTGACAGAGACGTCCTCCGGAGCGATTACGTCGGACGTTCAACCCTGCCCTGGAGGCCCTGGAAAAGGCGGCTCTATTGATTGGCCAAAAACAGGCAGTATGAAAGCCACATCTGTGCTCACAGCTACGCTAGAAGACCATTGTTCACATGTGCAACCACGTCTCCAACCCTCTCGATGAAAAAAAAGCTACAGTGCAACTTGGAACACAATCGTAAGATGCGTTGCACGGATTCTTTCCCTTGATTATATTTCAAGTCATAGACTGGCACTTTCTGCATTGCGGCCGTGACAAATTGTAAAACGAAGGCCCACTGTTCCACAACCTCCCCCACCAAAGACGATAATGCGAATATGGGTATCATACAGAAATAGTGCTCCCTTTCAGATACAGCAGATTATTTGAGTTCGAATTATATAGTCCCATTGGTGCAAGCTACAGCGCGGCGAAAGCCATCGCTACGGCTCCCAATGCTGCGGCGAGCATTGTACTCCGCAGCGAAGTTCGAGGAAGGGATGAACCAGTCGCGACAACATCGAACGGCGAGCCACCGCCCGAGTCCGCATTCGACTTCTGCAGCGTAGCAGTGGATTTCGGCGATGGAGATGGTGACGGAGAAGCACTTTGTACAGGAGGCAATGCCCTCGTGGAAAACGTGGTTGGAACCGTCGTGTCCACCGAGATCCCACTTGAAGAGATTGTCGTAGCCAGTGTCGATGTAGTCTGAGTCTGTATAGCCGCTGTACTTGACGTCGCCTTCGTCGTTGTTTGCGCTTGAGAAGTTGCAGGCTGTTGGGTTTGTGCCTGTGTGGTGCTGGACGGATTGAGCGTGACGACTTCAATGCCGGGACATAGTGTTTGCACTCCTAGGCCGAGCAGGAAGACGCCAATGACGCTCGTCTCTGGTACATCCACGCCGGCACAGGCCGTCTCGACGGCTCGCATTATGGTCACGAGCCCATTTACGCATTGTGAGCTGCATCTGCCACCTTGCGTGGAAGAGAAGTCACCCGCCTGGCATCCTTGGATCTGTGTGGTGTAGACCGCCTGGCAGCGTGCAGGTAGATTCTCGATACGAGGTGTGAAGTTGGCGAGCGCCAGGGCGCTGGTGGCGGAGATGAGGCCGTTGGCAACGAGAGCGGACATGATGGCTCGTGAGTAGAAATTGGGCATTGTGTGGGGTGGTCTTAAAGGTACTTGATACCAGTGGTCCGAGTGACCAGTCTATGTGCGTCTGCGTTTGCTTCTTGTTGAGCTCGGGGTGCCGACTTCTCGGACTTGTGCTCGTGGTTCTGACGACAGCACAGTGGACGTGGAGATGTGCAACTTAGTCGATTGCGACCGGATTGTGGGGTATGGAGCTACGGCGACGAAGTGGTGCAAGGCGAGGTGAGACAATGAAGGGACGATGCCGGAAGTCGAAAGCGAAGAAATAGGAATTGGGCACCGGGCCTGCAAGGAGAGACTGAGCAAAACGGCCAGGGGAGAGAATGGAGCAAGAAGACGCGCAGCGCGGAGCAAGAAGTGAAAAAGAGGTCGTGATGGTCGTGATGTTCAGTCGTTCATGCCATTGCGGGCGCAGCGCACGGAGTAAGATGCTCTCAGAGAGAGGCAGGTACTATAGGAGATCCTTCAGGGGAGAGGTCGCCGTGGTTTAAGAGGAAACAAGGCATGACGGTTGGTGGGCGGCATAGGGACTACCGGGGACATGGCAACCGGCGAGTGGGAGAGCGCATCACGTCGCAAGTCGGTGCGACATGGACCATTTTGTTGAAGGTGAAACGGAGGAGAGAAGGGGGAGTGGACGCCATTGGGTGTTGGGTCCAGCAGGGGGCCGTGTCACAATATGGCCAGCGAGACTCTGAAACACCAGAGGGGAGCCGAGGGAGGACCGACTGGCACGCGTGGTGGTGCAACCGGGTTCGATTTTTTTAAAATCGGTGCTTTTGGTCCTGTGGTATCGTGGTTTGCAAAAGCTGGTTGGTATATGTATGTAGTTGTGAGGATGACATGCAAGAACCTAGGTAGGGAGGGGGTCTACCTACTCCTACTCAGCGTCTATCCATCATGGTCCTCACGAGTCATGAGCACCCGGATGACCACTGGCCCAGTACGGTCAATGGCATAAGAGAGGCGCCTGCCCCATGGTTCCTTCACGCCACCCTCAATTTCGTGGCGCCAATAATGTGAGAAGCTTCATACGGAATAGGTCGTATTTGTTTGCATAAACACGCTCGTTTCACTGTTTCTTCTCACGTCATAGGCCATCAAGTCCAACTCGCCGCACCTGCATAGTTAGGCCGCACCATTATTCAGATCACCTCCCTCTACTCCATGACCAACACACTCCTGAACCGAACCTTGTTATCCTGCATCCTCTGCACCGCCTCCTCCACCTTGTCGAAGGGGAACTTCTCCACCATACACTTGACGCCCTGCGTCTCTGCAAAAGTGATGGCCTCCTCGCTATCGAGAGCATGTCCCGACGGCCAGCCATGCACAGAGATGCCCTTACCAGTCATCGCGACAGTGTCAACTGGCACCTCGCCGACAGCTAAGCAACAACATTAGCCCATCAATCCCTTGGACAATCCAGAGAAGAAGCGGGAGGACTCACGGGCAAGAAGCAACAACTTTCCAAGTGGACCGCACGCCTTCACCAAGGGCCCCATGATCTTCGGATTCGGCGCAGTAACTACCACCAGAGATGCTCCGCCCATCTTCTGCAGCGCTACCGCCGCGTCCTCCTTGCTCGTGTCGATGTACTCGTTTGCACCCAACTTGAAGGCGAAGTCCTTCTTCGCATCGCTGCTCGAAAGCGCAACCGTCTTGAATCCCATCTTGCGGGCGTACTGCAAAGCCAAATGGCCCAGACCACCGAGGCCTTGCACTGCGCAGATATCCCCAGGGATGACCTTCATGTTGCGCATACTGTTGAAGACGGTCACACCGGCGCAGAGAAGAGGGGCATACTCCGCAGGATCGGCCTCAGGCGGGATGTGGACAGTGGCTTCGGAGCGGAGCGTGCAGTACTCTGCATCTACACATCTGTTAGCTCTGATCGTAAAAACATATCGAGAATGGAGCCGCCTACATCCGCCGTCTCTCGACACGCCATTGACAAGCTCGTTCTCGCACATCTGGAAAAGACCCCTATTGCACGCCTTGCACGTCCCATCGTGGCCTCCGTGCCAGGGCCCGCCGACTTTGTCGCCAACCTTGAAGTTCTCGACGCGGTCGCCCACCTTCACGATCGTGCCAATGACTTCGTGGCCTGGAATGCGAGGGAAGGATGCCCTGTATCCGCCACTGTCAATGCTGCTGATGTCCAGATGCTCATGAAGTACTTACAGCGGCCCAAACAGACCCTGCTGCAGGAAAACATCAGAGTGACACACGCCGCATGCCGCCACCTTGATCAGGACCTCATTGGGCGCGGGCTGTGGGACGGGTATTTCCTTGATGGCCCACGGCGCATTGGGACCTTCGAGCACAACGGCGCGACACTTCTCGGGGATGCTGGGTGCCATATCGAGGAATTGGATGTTGAGAGTTGATGTGAAAATGTGCCCGAGTACACAGTAAATCAATTAAGAGACAGAAAGGATCAAGTGGCGTTGGGACCAAAATTTAAAGGGCGAGAATCGGAACAAAGAGGTGACGTCTGGATAAGTGTCAGTGCCTGCTTTCTTGGTTGAGGCTCAAACATGTCAATTGCAACTGACGTCGGCAGTGGTGATTTATCAAAAAAGAACAACTTACGCTTCTTCCAAGATTCCCAGTTCTGTTCTGGGAAATTGAACAACAAAAAAAATTCTCTCGTTCCCCTTCCGAACCCCTCGCTTTTATAGCATCACCATGACCGGCGTTCGCGGATCACAGTTGAGAGCCAGGTCCAAAATCCGTTATCTCCAAGCTCCAAAAGCTACCCTTGTCGTCATTACAGTGGGGCTTACGGATGCTGACTATCGACATCTGCCAGACTGTCATCCCCCGCAGTGCAACAAATTCATTATGTACTGCAAGCTAGAGGGGGCGGACTACGCTAAAGTCCGCGGCTCGTACCTAGGTACCATAGACTACTGCCTTCGTCACGACTTTGCATTTTAATCGGAGAGCTAGGCGGGATAGAGGCCCCTGCAGTAGCGTATCAGACACCATCGTGGCTGCTGGATTACTGAACTTCACCTCCTCCATATCAATAATCGCAAGGGAACAGGCAGAATCTAACCACGTCATGTCGCTCGAAGGGAAAAAATGCCGCTGCTCAAAAGAGCTACCGTCACCGAAGCCGCATTCAACTCACAATGCTCTCCCCGCTTTCGGTGTAACCGAACCTTATGCGGTAAGCAGGGCAACAGGGTCCCAAAGTCGCGGTCCTCGGCTTCACAGACAATCGCCGTGAATCCTTTGAGCTCCCACGAGGACTACGCCCAGCTTCTCCAGACAGAGTTCCCCACCTCCAAGACCCAACAGCACAGGAGAGTAATATGTAGCCCTACACAGGACTGCAAGTAGCTATTGGTACATTCTATACAAGGGGTATCATCGAGATTTTGAACCAAAAATGCCACGTCAAGCCGGGAACCATGCCCCTCACCAATTGTCGAAGTTTCCAAACCCCCCTCCCACCTTCGCCTTCTTCTTCGCAGGCGCATCCAATCGGTCGTCCCACTCGCCCACAATCTCATCCTCCTGTTTCTCCTGCTGCTCCCTCTTCGCAGCCTGCAGATACTTGCCCACCCCAAGTCCACCCCCTCCCTCGCTCTCCACCGTGCCATCCCCCCTGATCCTCTTCCCTGTCCACGTCGTCCGCTCATCCGCCCTTCCGCCCTGTCTCTTGATCTCCTCCTCCTCCGCCTCCTTGCTCTCCTTCTCCCTCCTCTCCTTCTGCCACTCCTCAAACGGGTCCACAAAGACCACCACATCCAGAATCTCAAGGTCCCTAACCGGCCTATCCTTCTCCCCCACCTCCGCCCTCTCCAAGGCCGTAAGCGTCGTATCCAGCCCACCCACCACACGCGCAAAAATCGTATGTTTACGATCCAAATGTGGCGTGGCCCGATAGGTGATGAAGAACTGGCTGGTGTTCGTGTTCTTCCCCTTATTCGCCATGCTCAGCACACCCCGTTTATCATGCTTCTCGGGTCCGTCAAATTCGTCGTTGAATGGCTTTCCCCAGATGCTCTGGCCTCCGCGGCCCGTACCAGTGGGGTCTCCACCCTGGATCATGAATCCCTTGATGTTGCGGTGGAAAATCGTTCCATTGTAATACCCGTTCTTAGCGAGCTTGACAAAGTTCCATACCGCACGGGGAGCAAATTCGGGGAGCAGCTCGATGTTCAGGTCGCCGAGAGATGTGACGATTCTTGCATACCCTTTGTGTTTGACCCGCTTTGGCTTGAGCATGTATTCTTCGTCCGAAAGAATGGCGCGTTCGCCGGACGTATGCGGAGTGACTCCTGTGGAGGTGAAGGACGCAGCCGCCTTGCCAGACGTATAGACCGCGGCGTTATATGCCGGTTTCGCTGGGGCGGCGAATCTGGAAACAGTACCATCCCCCTGTCCTGCAGTAGTAGCGAGAGCCTTCTTGCCTGCCTTCACGTTCGCCTGTACCTGAGCCTTCGCAGCACGCTCTGCTCTCGCCCTCGCCACAGCCTCCTTCGCCTTCAATATCTTTCCCGCATTTCCCAAAGCCTCGGTGTTCACCCCGCTATCTTCCTCCTGCGTCACGGTCTCCCCATCTTTGACGTGCTTGTAGGCCCCAAAGTTCCTCGATTCAATGTTCTGCGGGTCCTGCAGTGTGATGATATCTTTGCGACTGAACTCCTCATCGTTGACCAGGTCCCGCCAATTCTTGGCTTTGATATTGAGCCGCTCCACGGTTTCCCATGAAAACACGTTCCCCGTGTTGCGCAGGGCGACGATGTGCGTATTGTCTGTGAAAACCTTGTACGTGACAGGATCGACGTACTCGTCATCATCGTTCTTCGCGAAGTGCAATGTTATGAGGTCGGAGCGTTTCAGCGGCGTGCCGTCCACTGGATTCGTGTCCGGATGTGTCGAAAGCCATGTGAGAATGTGCGTGAGGTCGAATATCATGCCTGACTGTGTGCAGACGGGATCGGCGAATGGTTGCAGCGAAACGGCGCAGTAATTGAAGGGGAGACGCTTGAACGACGCGGCCTGGCCTGCGTCGCTACCGGTGTTGGCTCCCCGCGAGGTGCCGAAGCTGTCGGATGAGGACCACTCTGAATGGGTGATGTAGAGTTTGTCTGTGTTTTTGCCCATCTTCTCGAGATTGGGGCGGAAGGTATGCGACGCCTGTCTTGCTTGGAAGTTGGATGGCGAGTTCTAAGTGTATGTTGGTACCAAGAGATGGATCGGATGAATTTCGGGCCGGATCAAGACGACTGCTACACGACATGAATGTGTTGTCTCGCCGAACAGCAACCGGCATCAGTTCTGCCACAGTTTGGTGATTCCTTAAACCTTGTAAAGCAAAACAAGAGAATGTAAACGTCTCTTTCGGGTCTGTGTTCCAGTCCACTCTAGCATACACTAACTGATAATCTTCCCACCTTGTACTGATTTCCTACGATGTACCAAATGCGACCCGCTTCGACCCATTCCGAAAATGTCATGTCTAACTGTTTGTTCTCTTTGCGTTCTCTCTCTAGCCGTTCATACTCTTTCCAATCTCCGTCATCAATATCATCAATAGACTGGTAGTGCCTCAATCGGCTCGGTTCATATGGAACTGCTCCGCGCGGACTGGGTGTTTGTTCTAGCTTCCGACGTCTCCATTCCAAGAACCTGGCCGGCGAGTCCTTTTCACGGGACGCTTTGTCATCCTGGCTCTCACGGCGACTGTCCTGCATGTTTTCGAATCTCTTGTTGAGATGAAACCTCATTTTGTCCCTCATTACTATCCACTTTAAGTCTGATTGTGCCTGTTCGCGGTTCCGGCTCTGGCCATCCTTGCTTGAGGGGTTCCTCGGCTGGTACCCAAATTTGTGCTTGACGTGAGGCCGTCGAAGTGTTTCGAATGAACGAGGTCGCTCCTACCAGGCCACATCCTGATCAACACCATGTGGTACGTCTTGCTCGTTGGATCTTTGGGAGGGAGCTTTACAAATTGGACAATCGGCGGTTTCTGGTGGTAGGACTGAGGTCCCTCAGTGCTGAAACGTTGAATCCATGGCAGTTGCAAGTCGTACTCACCAGAGTGCGTGCTCTCCCACAGTCTTTCCCTTTCTTTTCTCCACTCATTCTTTCTCCGAAGATCATGAAATTTTCGAGCCGCGATCATGTACTTGAGCCGAGCCAGCTTACTCGCATGATCATGCTTACAAGCCACAAGGTTCTACCATCTCTTGTGCCACTGGTGCAATGAAGTCTGGTATTGGTCCGCGACGCAGTCAGGACAATATGGTGTGTGGGCAGACGCTGAAGGGTGGATTTCGTGGTGGCATATCGTTGCGAAGCGCGGCGGGTGAGCCATCAGTTGGGTCAACTAACGAACGTGAGATAAGCCAAGTATATTGCGCACGAACGAGCGTGGTACTGGTGGAGAATAACAATATGGTTAGTCAAGGGACAGGATGGTTGCGAATAACACACTGTTTAAGAGGCACGGTGGCGACTACCTTCTGGGCCAGACAGGGCAGGGCCGGAGTGTTCGACACCTTTCACCGCCACGTGACAAAGTCGCCTTCACCTCTTTTTGCCATTACCATTGACGATGGGCGGGTGGGGAAAGCAAACGGTCTCGCTGCCGATGCGCGGTACATATCCTCGCTCTTCATTCCCTCAGCCCAACCGCTCTCATTTGCTCTACTTTCCAGCAACAACCTCAAGACATGCCAGCTCCTTGAAGGCATGGCGGAGCAAGGGAAACCTCAAGATCAACAACGCCTGCGCGGCACATCCGCTTTCAACCCGAATGCGCCCGCGTTCCAGCCGACTTTCAACCTCTCAGCATCCTCGTCGTCGCATGCCGCGGTGCAGCTAGAGTGGGTCGATACGGATACGCCAGCACAAGAGCAGCGAAAGCCTTTCAGTCCCGCTACTCAATTGTCTGCTTTTATGAAGCCAGCTGTGAGCCCTGCTCTGGTCCCAACAGCACAGGCCTTCCAGCCTACCGGATCCGCTCTTCACACGCGTGAACCATCGCAAGGATCTTCCAGTCTTTTGGCCACATCCACCGCCAAACCTGGGGAGTCCCTTTTTATGGCAAGTACCCACAATCCCGGGGTCATTGGTAATCGCGGCGTGGCTCAAATCCCGGCAGTGAGTGAACCGTCGACCAATCGTGGTGGTGAGTCTCTAGAGCTACACTCACTGAACGCGCTTGCTAACTACGCGCTAGCGACGAGTTCCAAATCAACCACCATGGGAGCTGGATTGAGTGCAGTTTTTCCACAAGCCGGGAAACCGGAGATCTCGAAGCCGCTCACCTTTCACAAGAGTACTAACGAAATGAAGTTTCTGCCCATGTCAGGACCGTCTATTGGTAAAGTTCACGACCATGCGAACATGCACTGGGGACATTCATCTGATTATACAAAAGCGCCCCCAATTCTCACTACGAGTGGTACCCCCTCCGTTATTTTCAGTGAGAACACGTCCGTCAGGACGCCTGCGGCAGAGCGCCTTCAGCACGCGGAAGTGAAGAAGGTCGGTGAAGGTGAGTTTTTCCGATTTTGATTACCTGGCCCACTAAGTGACGAGAAACGGCAGCAAAAACAGTCACTCGACCCATAAATCCCCCAGCAAAAGGCGCTCTCGCACTCTGGAGTCAAATTGAAGGAAACATGGCGCAACGTGACCCGGCCGGCTGGGCTGCCCTCGCTCAAGAAGAGTTCAAATGTCTGGTCAACACATATAAGCCAGGCTTGATCCCGAGAGATGTGTTGGAAGAACATATGCGAAAGTACAGCCACGTATATCCTGTGCAAGACGAGACCAAACTTTCGGACCCGAAGATGGAAGAAAAGCGTCCAGCCGAGAAAATGACAGGCGAAGCGCCCGTTCCTGGACTTTCCAGCGGCGCTCAAGATGTGCCTTCAGCATTTGGTGTTACATTACCAAGTAAGAGCTCCCACGAATAGAACTTCTCACCTTGAACTCCGCTGATAAAGAGCAGCCGCTCAGAGTACCGCTGCCCAAAGGCCGATCCAAGAGGTCTCAACTATCCCCGGCGCAAGCGCAACGCCAAGGTCAGGAGATCAAGGTAAGTAGCTGTGGGCGCTTCTCCAGGCCCGAAACTGATTCACAACAGTGCACCGCACCTCATACCTGCCAACGTTTGTCCCGGCGCTCGACGCGCAAGGTAACGTCGTTATGACGCCTATAAGGAAGATCGGTGGCTCAAATTCTTCTCAAGGCATCACACCTTCGTCGCTCGGGGCACAAGACATCACGCCGAGTACGCAGCAGCGTGGGAAATTCGGCACATCGATCGCCGCTTCGTCACCGGTGAGGTATTCTCCCGGGCCGGGCTTCCCTCGACTGGGTGCAGAGCCGCAACAGAAAGCGAAGGATGATCAGACTATTCAGATTCCGTACCCAGGTGGCCCAGTCCAGCACAACCCTTACAGGACACTACCGCGTATTGGCCAACAGACTCCAAATCAACCTAGGTCTACACCGGTCAATACCACTATGAGTCGCCCAAGCCACAGCCGTAGCGGCTCAAGGAGGGGACCTCGTCCAAAGCGTCTGGATCAAGGCCCGGGTGCTTCCCCTGCGGATATCTACCCCGAGGACTCGCCTATGAGCGGAGAGAATAGGGCCCGAGCCAATACCTCAAGCACAGTTGTGGAGTCTAGGCCTCGAGCTGATACTGGTACTGATCGTGTGGTTGCTTGCCCTCCTCCCGATCCTTTCGTTGACCATCCAGTAGTCAATTTTCCTGTTGCAACTGACTTCCCTGTCGCGCCTCCTACGACAGATACAGGCGGCATGGATATCAACCAGGCCTATGTACCGGACTGGGAAAACATCAACGGACAGCATCAGAGCAACGTGGTGCCCCAAGCCAGTTCCATCCCCACGTCCAACCAACCCGATGGATTCAATATGGGCTTCAACCCCTACCTCGGAGCGGAACCCAACGCAATTCATGGCGTGTCTACTAATCTCCAGCCACCAGCGCCCAATTCTGGTCACTACGCGCCTACAGGCTATCCATATGGTCAGTATCGAGGCTACGAAGCTCTCAGCCCCATCCCAGAAGGCTCAAACGAACAAGCTTCGGAATATAATGCTTACCTTTCTGTTGGGCGAGGCTTTGTTGAACCGCCACGTAGCGCCGCTCTTAGCGGAATCAGCGATCTGCCCTATCCTTCGCCGCTGACCGTCTCGCCGACAGAGGCGTTCCCTTCTGCCCAGGCTACGTTTTCTCAGACTGGTGCTCGGGCTCAGCGTCAAGATTACCTTGCTGTTGAAGAGGATACCATGGAACCCGACCAGCTTGACGGAAGTCGATATGGACTGCAGCGATACGGCCTTGGACTTCACAGGTTGGGAGATGTTTGGATGCCTCCTAAGCCGAAGCCGGGCACACGTTTCAGCAACGTAGGATATCTCTGGGCCTAGAATTAGGATCAGCTAACATATCATGGGCATAGGGGTTACACAAGCAAAATGTCACGGTGGCGCTACAGCGGGTATCGGTTCAGAATATTTGGCAGACTCGGTTCTCGACAGACAATACTGCAGAGGATGAGAAGTGGTGACTGTATACAAGAAAGGGGATTGGTGCGGTTGACTATCATCGGTATTGTCGCGTTATTCTGGCCTGCATGATTGCCCTTAGTCGTGGATATGGAGGGCATATGGAGGCATATTCACATTTGGGACCAGATCATATGGATGGATGGGAGAGACATGTATAGCGTGATGAAGCTATCAACGCTTCGATCCGTCTATCTTTCCTTCATCTCCAGGTTATAGATATGATTTGCTCGAGTTTTCGAATCGATGGTCTTGCCCCTGATCATGCTGCCATATCTCGTGAAATCGCGCTATCCAATGCATATCCAAAATCAAGAATGCGCCCTTAAACACCAAATCTCGGAACTCAATCCTCTCCAACAACGAAACTTTGGCTCATTTCCTGCTCTTCCAACGCCCTTTGATCTCCCGTCACTGCAAATTTCTCGGCGTCCCCCCTTCCTCTCTCCATATCCAACCACCATATCAATGGACCAGGCAAGACAGCCAGTACGGCCAGGAAGGCGAAGGCGGGCCGAATGGTGCCTGCCTGATCCACTATCCAACCCACGAGCGCAGGCCCAACAGCACTGCTACCCTTATCCGTGACGGCGTACAGCGCAAAGAACGCAGCTTCCCTTCCCTCTGGAATCAATGGCGCAAATACGCTCCTTGCGTACGACGATATCCCGCCCATGATGAAACCGTGAAGCGCACCCAAAGGATAGATCTCCCACGGCTGCTGCAGTCCACCTACACCCGCGCGTTTGATGAGCGGGACATAGCCCATCAATCCGTAGAGCGGAATTATCTCCATCAGAACGATGCAGGCCAGCAGAACTGTCTTCGGTGGCAGGGAGAAGCGCGCAGCAATCCTCGGCCACGCGAAAGCTCCCAAGATCCCGAAACCAATGGATGTGATGGACAGGAGCGCGATGCGGATCGTGTCGAGGTTCAGTTCGGTGCGGGCGAAGAGGACGGCGGTGCCGGAGACGGTGGCGATGGCGTCGGAGAGGAGAAACCACGCGACAAGGAAGATGATTACTTGTTGGAGGCGGAGGGCAAGCCTCAGCGTTGCCCAGAAGGAGCTGAGGGAGAAATGGGTGTAGAAAATGAATGTACGCAGCCGGGAACTAGGGCGGTAATGATGAGATTTTTGAGCTGGGAGTGGAGGTCCTGGTCTGGATCGGAGGAACAGGAGAGTAGGGATGGAGAAGGCGGCCCACCATATGCCGACGCAAAGGAGGATCACCCGCATGGGTATGCTAGGGTAGCGCTTCGCGACGCTGGTTTTGGAGAAAATGAAGAGAATCAAGATGCTGACGCATTGGAAAAGCACGGCCGCAATGTAGCCTAGCCCCACGCCTTTGGAAGATATCTTCGCGGACCGCTCGAGATCGCGGGATAGCTTCTCGGGATCGGAGCGGCGGGCAGTAGATTCCGGATTAAGGGACTCAAGCTCTTGCGTTGATACTGATGGCTCTCCAGGCTTGTTGTCCTCGTGGTTAGCTACCAGAAGAGGAAGAAAGGCGTTGAGCAGGGAAAATGAGCATCCAAGGCAGGTAACGCCAACGATGACCAGAAAAGGTGCGAGGAAGTAGACTGTTGGTGAAATAAAAATGAACAATGCGCTTGCGATCGATCCAGTATATGCAAAGCTCAACAACATCTTCTTCCGGTACGGTCCTAAACAAATCAGCACGTTCGGCATAACAATTGATCGAGGTATAGTATGCCGGATGTACACATACCGTGATCTGCAAAGGAACTAAAACAAATCAAAGTGACCGCTTGAACAAGCACAGCGGCGGAAAACGTATACATGGCAAAACTCGACGTCGTAATCTCACCCCCTAGAAAATGGATCATACACTGCTCTTCTCTGCCCTTATCCGCTCGAACTCGAAACTTCCCCGGGGTTCCGGAGCTCGCGGGGGCAACACATGGCGTGGATCGATCCGAGAAGAAGAAACCTCGCTCCCGGGCAAGCTGTTCCAAAGTCACTGGAAGAAACGACCCTGTAGAAGTCAGTCTATCATGGTACCAGAGTGGTGGCTGGGACGTCACGTCTCGCTTACCAACTCCAACTACAGCAAACACCTCGGCAGCTATGGCGTACGAGTACCAGCCATTGAGTTCTCGTGGCGTCGTGGCGCTTATGTCTTCATTTTCGTAGCGACCGGACGGACGAGGCCTCAGTTCCTCGTCGAAGGACATTCTGTGGGGTGCAAGTCATGTTGAAAGCTGATGAGACGAGAGCAGAGGGGACGTTGAAGGGTGGAGGCCCACGGGTCTGCCGTCATCAGGAAACGTGCCGCGCTAGGCTCTCTTAGGTTTAGCGGCTGACCGGAGTTAGGTTAGTAGAACAAGGTCTGAGATATATAATCAAATGCCTCTATCAGATAATGTCCTTCGTACGAATTTGTCACCTCTTCGCTCGTTGCTGGGCGGAAAAATGGACGTTTGGGCGATTTGCGTTTGCAAGATTCCGGTGGTTCCTTTTAGACGACCTTTTACTGTAGTATTGGCATGTACGTATACAACAAGGGACATGTGTATAAAGCTCGAAAATAATCACAGTTCCCTTGATCTTTGGTTGGATCCGCTATTTTAAATTTTTACATACTCCATGGTTCCCAATTATACAACCATCCTATCCCGCCAGACTAATCGAAAGAGCCGGCCATCCAGGACTTCCATTACATCGGGCACTGTCATGACCCATATTTCAGGCCAATCGAAAACCGCAAACCTGCCATTAAAGCTTCTGGAAGGAGGCGGTTAGCGATTTCGGTGCCCTACAGTACTTTCATGATTATATTAACTCTAGCCTAGGGTAAGGGAACGGACCATCTCACTGCGAAGTACTCTTTGGTTGCCAAGCTTGGCTAATTTCCTAATCTAGACGATTTGTAGAAAGTTGAGTAATCCCTTCGTAGGCTGGCAATACTCATAAATGTGAAGATATAAGAGCTCTCCAAGCAGATAGCATCCGATTAGACTTCATCAGACTGTTATACAAGATAAATCCACTTCAACCCTCCTCGCAGCGAGATGTCGCATCTTCAACACTACAACTACGAAGGATTTGGCGAACGAGCGAGGAAAGATACGCATTACAGCCAAGCTGTCCGTATAGGGGACATCATCAAGATATCAGGGCAGGGTATGTCACCATTCCTTGGGTGTTGACAAGCACAGAGTATCTCTAACCGAATGTAGGAGGATGGGACCGGATAACTGAAGAAATTCCAACGGATATCGAAAAGCAAGTGGCCCAAGCGTTCGACAATGTCAAACACACACTACAAAAGGCGGGCAGCAAGGGATGGGAACAGGTCTATCAAGTCCGGATCTACTGCGCCGCCGACTGGACCAATACAATCGCACCTGTGATTACGAATCTGAAGAGACACTGTCCAAAGCATCAGCCGGTGCTGACGGCTGTGGAGGTTTCTGGTTTGTACAATGGAATGGCAATTGAGATTGAAGTTGAAGCTCACCTGGGGTGATGTCGGTTGTATTTACATATGAATGTACCCTGAGCTCGAGATGAACAGATTAGTCGAGAACAACCACAGCAATGGGAGGAGCTTGGCGAAGCGCATCATAACAGACCTTCCCCTTCTCAGAGTGAATCTGATTGCGTGGGTGTGCGACAATGCCTAGAGATAGTGTGAAAGTGCCTTTGGCCCAGAATTGGAAGATAATCTATCATGTTTCTTCTATCACAACTTCAGCGGCCTTCCGTCGCCAACTTTAGGGTAACGGGCGCCGTACCCCGTAGGGTGAAGTCCTTTTGTCATACAACGATGTCGAGCGGGCTATAGTTAGCTAGACAGTTGTGTAGATTTCCACAGGTAGTCAAGCCCTCGAATGTCTTGTCTAGCGGCTAGGCGCGTCGTCATTGCAAGCCGTACACCCGAATTTTTGGACAAGGGCAAGGAACCCCTCACTCTCCACCACGCCTCGTTGTTGGCCACAATACATACAGGATTTACGCCTGGGGCAAAGACCCGCGCCGCGATGCTCAAGACTTGTTGGCGCCGGGCGGGATCAGATCGAATTCTTGGAAGTTGGAGAACATCGCCCCTGCTTCATCTCCACTTCTCCATGCTCGTCTCCAACATCGCCGCGTGGCCTTCTTCTTTTCCTTCTTCGGTGTAACGTCGCCTTAATCTTCCACACGTTCGCTCAGTCACTCCTTCAGTATGAGGTGCAGTTTCCTTTTCGGTTTTCTATCTCTGGAATTTGTGGTCTCTCTTGCGCAGGAGCACGAGAATCCCTCGTGCAATCCGGGACCTTGCGTGGATCTTGAAATACTCAAACTCGAAACCTCCGAATGCCAAAAACACCACATCTTTATTGCTCGTGGATCTGACTCGGGCTACCCTGGGCATCTTGGTCCCCTCGCAGGTTTGGTATGCAATGAGCTGGAAGATTGTGGCTACGAGAACATTGTCTACCCAGCGAACAGCCAGTTCGCTGGTGAAGAGGCGTGGTGCAAGTCCGCCAACAAGGGTGCCGTGAACGGACAGAAACAGATGAAGAGCTATGCGGAACGGTGCCCGGATTCAAAGCTGCTTCTGTTCGGTTTCTCCCAGGGCGGTTCTGTTGCTTTCGATATTCTCGGTGGTGGTGGAGGTCCTGGCTTTGGGTGCTTGAACCAGCCGGATAACCCCCCTTTGGATCGGTCGGAGGTCCCTGGCTCGAAGAGTACGTTTCATGTGCCTTGAAGAGGATCAGAATCTGACAGATCCTAGTCGCTGCTGCCATCATCTTTGGCGCAGTCGTGCGTTCAGCCGATCAAGAATTCACCCTCGAGGATGGCCTTATGCGCAATGGCGTCAGTCCTCGTGATTTCAACGGTACTCGTCCGCGTCGACCGGAATACCTCGTTGCGCTCAACAAGTACTCCGACATTCTCATCGAGTACTGCAACGTGAAGGACCCGGTGTGCGCAAAAGGAGGACCGGATGGCAGTATCGAGGATCATCTCAACTACTTCGATCTTTACGACGAGAAGGGAGCTAAATGGGTGGTTGCTACTGTGTCTGGAAAGAAGCAGACCACTGGAGCGGGTGAGACCACCGACGGCAAGACTAAAGAAGTCCCTGGCGGCAGTGTTGCTAACATTGCAGGCGAACCCTCCAAAACGCGCTCTCCCCCCTCGGTAGCCTCGTCTGTTTTGTCTTGGAGCGTCTTCGCCTTTGGACTTATGGTCATATCGATACCCTTCTCTTACATGTCATAGACAACTGGATTCATGGGAACTTAAATGGGCATTGCATTTCGCGGTCTATTCTTTTCTACACTACAGAGGGTGAAATATCAATAATGTGTTCATGTAAACGCAGCTTGGGCTGTAACATTGATCTCCAACACTACTGACAATGGAGAAATATTCCATTCGCCAGTTGCATATTCAAATCTAGAGCCGTATAATGTATTCCTCTTTGCACGTCGCACTCGACACTGCTGCGTTCCCTCTATATGTCAGATTACCGTTCAGCGCAAATTGATCGGTTATACTTTGATTTTTCTCCCCGAAACCCCGGCGTCGGGGCTTCTTATGGCTGCGAACAGGCGCTGTAGAACCAGTTAGAAGGTGTGCCAATCCCTGCGGCTTCTGACTGTTCAGTCGAACGTGGAAAACAGACTTGGGCATACATATGGATTGCTGGATGTCAGCCGACAGCGGCCTATCGAAAACATTGGCAAAACAAAACCATCTTAAGAACGCCTTGCAGACACTTTTATGTACTACTTTTCTTCCAGCTCAGTAAAGGCCTGCTTCAAAAGTGGCCCCTCTTCGAACCGAGTCCTCCCTAATCGTTATCAACATCTTCCATAGAGCCCGGCCTCCTGAACACAACTTTGCACTCCCCCAACTCCCACCCATCCACTTTGCAGCTTTCATACGGTAGGACGACGACAAAGTCAGTTGGCTTCACCACTTGCATCACCGGTGCCATCAGCTTCTCCTCCATTTCCAGCCATTGCCTCTCCCACGTCACTCGCCGGGAGACCTCGCCAAGCGTGACGAACAGATCCGTGAGTCCTTGCATGTTGGCCAGAGTGCGCCAGCCATGGATCCAGTTGGCCGTGTCCTCGGGATAGGCGTACCGGTTGTGTGAAGTGGGACGCTTGAGGAAGGGCAACGTGCGGATGGTCCAGCGCAGACGAAGGGTACGAATCGAGTCAAGCCGTACGGTTGGCAGACGAGTTGGCAGGTAGAGGAGGTGGGTGATGTGGAGGATGGAGAAAGTGTGGGGTGTGTAGAGATAGGGTATTGTTTCAAGATAACTAGGAGGTTAGATACGGAAAAGAGATGCCAGGACTTCTACTCACCCTCTCCGACAGGACTGCATCATAGAAAAGATACCATCATCTAGTCTTCGGCAATCGTTGGATCCGCCAACGAGAACCTTACAGCTGCAGTCTCGATGCGACATGTCCACTCTTTCAACCAAAGCCACGATCTCTTCTAGCTCTCTTTCTTCGCATAGGAAATGTCCAAATTTTCTCTTCTTCGCCCCTAGAGTTAGATGTACCGTCTCCCCATCCTCCACCAAATACGCGTAGACGATGAGCCGCAGTTCATAGGGAAGCTTCCCAAAGAACGGACTCTGCTCTTGATTATGCGTCCTGGATTGTACAAGGGAGTCGTTATTGACCTCTCCAGTAAATGACAGCGCAGACCTGCGCGATTTCAAGGAAGGATAACGTCTATCTTTCACACCGTCCCCGCTCGCCGACTCCTCGGATTTGGATTTGGAAATCCCTTTCTCTTTTTCCCGCCGCGAGAATGGTAACGTGATACGATGGGATTTTGGTTTCTCGCTCCTTTCCCCGCCCTGGGGTATATCGTGGGGAACCCAGCGGACGCCGGGGAGCCATTTTAGCAGGCTGGACCGAGGCACGTGTGAGCTGGAGCTCGAATTGGCGGCCGCCATCGCGGGCGTTTGGCAATTCCAGAGGCAAAGGGCTAAGGCAAGTGCCTGTTTATATGCCTGGCCCTCTCAATTCTGGATGAGGACCTGGATGACTGGCCACGACGTCAATGATGCCTTCGAGGTGAGAGATCGCGATACGTTGATAATCATGGATTGGACCGCGGAAGCTAAGGTTTATTGGGAAACAAGCTCCCGCTGTTCACGTGGGGTCGACCTCGGATCTGGGGCAGCACGTGCGGTGAAGCTAAATATTGAATGTCAAAAGAAAGAGCGAGAGATGAACGTCAATCACCGCAGAACCAGCAGAGGCCTTTATCCTCTTGCTGCATTGCAATCAGATATCAGATATGACTCTTGACGTGCTGGCGACGGGATTGGTATGCCGACCTCATTCATCCGCTTCTGTACTCCGAATGCTCAACAAATTCCTCATGTAAACAAACTCCTGGTTGTAACCGTGCAACCACCCCAAAAACGCAAGTTTATATAAGAGATACTCCGCCCACCCTCGTGACACCCATATCCTTATGAATAAACCATCACCGTAATCGCTCTCCCCTTCTTGACACCAATCCTATACCGCAGCCCAAGATCCAGGCCATCCTACTGGCTCTTTGCTGCTCCCAAAGGTTTATCGGGATCATAGCCCACCTGCTTGACAATACCTAGCCCTTTTGTCCTGCCCTCACGAAAGATGATGCGATCGCCGACAGTGATATACTCTGGACGCTGCACGAACCGGAACGCCACCATCGCGCGGTCGCCTGTGCGAATATACTGCCGATCTATATCGATGATGGCGCAAGTCTGCGCGACCGGTCCCACATGCAGCATAGCTTGATATTTGGTCTTGATGGTTGTTGCATGGGAGAGAATCAGGACCTCCGCGACGAACTCGCGGTAGACCTTTGGTGCGGGGATAGAACCTGTTGTGGGATCTGGCTTGTCAGGTTTGTGCAAAACGACCATCCCTTTCCGAACATCCTTGCGGCGGAGGTTACGCAGCGCCAAAGAAGCGCTTTGACCAGCGCTACAGCCTGGAACTTGGATACGTTTGCGCTCGATGGAACGGACTTTGGTTGTTGTGAACTGTCCCAGCGAGTCCGGCCCGATGAGGACGGTGTCACCCGTGTGGATCTCGCCGGACTTGACCACCCCGGAAACAACAGTGCCAACGAAAGGCACAGAGAACGTGTCATTGACATGGAACTCCAACGCTGCGTCGGGATTGTAATTTCCATAATGTGGTAGTATGTTCAGGAAGGTGCGCACCAGATCAAGGTTATGGCCAGTGACGTTGGAGACTTGGAAGATTGGACATATCCGCCGTGACACGAACTGGGTCGCCGTGTTAATGCACTCCTCGCGGTTCTTGATGAAGACGGGGATTTTCCTAGCGCCAGGAGATTTCAAAATCTTGGTCAGTTGTGTGATGGTCTGCTCCAGAATGTTCGGCGGACAAATATCGATTTTGGTGATAACAACCATGACTGGGACGTTGAGGGAAATAGCTATCCCGAGGTGCTCCCTTGAAACATATTAGCCAAGGCCCCAGCGACAGCACTTGAGTAAGATTGAACACAGAGACATACTTGCTCATGCCAACCAAGCCGTTGTTTGCCGCCACCATCAGGAGGCAGTAATTTGGTTCACTGCTCAATAGGCCGAAGACAGTCGTGCGAAGATATCGCTCGTGTCCCGCCAGATCTGTGAAGCCAATGACTTTGGCCTGTCAACGTCAGTATAATGACGCCGTGCAACGCTTTGCACCTACAGAACGTCTACCAATCTCCTCCCAAGTCAGCTTTCGGCCCGCCACATTTGATACAACCACCTCGCCTTTGCTGTCAAAACCCATAATCTCCATGCCGACTGAGCTGGTCCGGCCACTCTCAATCTCGTGCTTATGACGAAAGAGATTCACCCGCGCTTTGCCGCGGCCATCATCAAGCCCTCCTTTCACGAGCACCCCCAGCATGGTGCTTTTGCCTGCGTCGACTGCCGGAGCGTGAGCAGACGGTCTCCACTCCCAGGGTCGCACTCACCATTTCCCACGACGGCTATCCTCGTCTCAATCACCTCGTCCACGCTCTGTGGCCGCCGCCTCAGAAGCAACTTCCCGGAGGCACCCTTATCTTTTGCATTCAGGGGGCCTACCTCCACATCCCCACCCACATTCCGTGTCATCAAGATCCTGTAATCAGCCCTCAGCTCGTCCAATACCAATTGTAACCGCTGCAATGCCGTGTCCCAGTCCTCTTTCGAGAAATCCATGGAGTCGCCACTGTCGTCTAGACCAAGATCGAACAGGGTCTCCCCACGGCCCTCTGCTAGACGCCCACGTAGGTATTCGGTCAATGCAGGTGTGTTGTCCTCCGCCGGGTCTAGTAATAGGGTTTTCAACGGAATGCGAGAGGTCTTCTCGTCGGCGAGGTCGAGGTCATCGAGGAAGGCAAGCTCATCGTGGTCCTCAAGCGTGGCCTGACCCTGGCCGGGTGGGCGACGGAGCTCCTGCTGCCTCTGAACGTAGTCTGCGAACTCGGAGAGAGCCTGCAGATAGCTGTTAGCGGTGCGCTCTTGCTGTTTGAAAGAGGCTCAGAACAGGTCCGGAGCTATCCACGAAGCTCAGCCTGGAATGGGCCCTTGGGGGAGCAGCCATGGAATCGGAGCTGGATGCCATACCGATTCGCCTTTCCTCCGCTCAACGGGGTTCTGCTTTGCGTTCGCCTGCCGTGAGGTCATCGTCCTGTATGGGGGCGAGAACGAGGTGGAGAGGCAGCCGATGATAGCGCTGGGCTGTGAACGTGGTCAAGCAGGACGTGTCAAGTGCTTTTGACCGATTCTCTAGCTGCTGGATTGTCGTATCGTCGTTTTATCGACCTTCGAACTAAAAGATGTAGATGGATATAATAGATCAGGGATGCCGTAAGACTTGTGCTAAAGTGTGCCGAACTCGTAAGTAATTCCGTACCCGTATGCAACGCATATATTCCATGGGACGAGGTCTCAGGTGGAGCATTGAATCGTGGTCGGGGCTGGCTAGCGATGGGAAGATTGGGGTTCTGGAGAGGAGAGCCACGAAGGTGCTGTCTTAAGCTTCCCGTATCGATAAGGATGGCGAGTCATAGGCGGGATGAATGACGCAGGGACCACCTGCAACACCAACGATTTGACTCACTCCTGTAGCAATCTCCATTCACGGCTGGCACACGAATGAGCACCAAAGGTTATGACTGAAGCATTGCCGGATTCTGACGAAGTGTCTTTATTGGCCCTGTTTGCCTGAAACTTCTGCGGCTTAAGCCGCCTTTAAACCTCAAGGGCGCACACCGAGAAAGGGCTTGGAAACTACGTGGACATCAAGTTCGCTGGTATAGAGCCTAGGACGCTGCTACGCCCCTCTCACCGCAGTATTTCGCTACTTCCCTTTTTAGCATTTCCTGCTGATGATTCACAGTCTCCATAATGTCGCTGACTCCTCGTACTGAAGAGCAGTGGCTAGAAGCATCCATCATCTGGCGCATTACTGCCTGGAGTTGATTTGGCAGCCACTATACAAGTTAGCATTTCTACATAGTGAGAATGCGCAGGCAAGTACTTACCGTAACAATCGGACTTCCACCTGTCGCTGTGGGGTGCGAAGTACGCTTCAGAATGTATTCACGCGTGAAGCACCAATGCCGCCATCTAAAGTCCCTTACTTGATCCAAAGCCTGTAGATAAAGCGCAGCGGATACGGAATCTTGAAGTGCAAAGTCTTTGAGGCCATACTTCGCCGCCGAGTCATGGACCGCTTCTAGGAACTCGCGATGGTTTCCGGGGCGGTATTGTCGAAAGTCTTTCAGGATATCCGTGAGCGGCGTTTTCGGCATTTCAATCTGGAGCAGATTGTCGCAAAGAGGTATCTATTCGCTCTTAGTCCATAACCCTGTTTCCTAAAGAGATCGCAAACTCACCATGCTATCGTTCGCGCCCGACTCCCCTCGGAAGGACATGGGCTCTTCGCTGACTCCTTCGTAGACCACGCCGTTGGGAAACATGGACTGCGAAGTTATGCCGAAGATGAAGGTACGAAAAGTGGTATAGCTTTGGGGTTTGCTACGATTCCACATCGCTGTCCAAGTCAGTATGCAACCGAATGTGCTTCAAAGTCTAGACCGAGAACTCACTATTCATGACGCCATTGACTTTCCTCAGTCCTTCGACCAGTATTCGAAGCCCTTCATCAAACTTTTCCCTGTCGTTACCGGCCACCGCGTTCAGCATCTCTACAGTCGCTTTGACCAGCGCGCCGGACTCTTTGACCATGGCAATATGCACTAGGACGAAACCAGCCTCTGAGGAAGTAGGGTCAAGGCCATGCTCGAATGCGCGGATCAGCCGGAGATTATCGTAATCCATGCCTTTATCTTCCTCCTCCAGACGGTAGTTGAACAAGGCGTACGAGCCTGCATACTCCATGAAGGGTTTGAAGCCGACACTGAGGAAAATCAATGATGTTGCCAGACGGGAAAAGATGGATCCATGTTATGTACGGGAATACGGTGACTTACATTTCAGCAATCTTGACGATGGGCAGAGCGATATTCCGCGGTAAGGACTGCCGTCCAAGCCCGTAAGGCTCGCCTTTCAGGTATCTCTCGTGGCAAGGTTCGAGAAGATACGCCGAGGCAAGGAAGGAGTAGTCACGGTAGAGGGCATTCATCAAGACGAGATCATCCTTATACTTATCGATCTCGTCGGTGAGGTCAGGCAGCTCCTTGAGCACAGCGTCACCAAAACTGAAGGTTGCGAGCAGACCGGGCTTCCCCGAAAGAGACTTTACTGGCATGCGATCGAGCAGGGAGTGAACAGCCGCGAACTCCTCTGGAAGATCAGCGAGGGGCTCTTGGCGAGGGAGGAAGCCTCTGGTGGTAGAGACCATGAAGGCAGGAAGGGAGTGGTCTTGGGGACGGGTATCCGTCAACACGGGGAAGTCGAAACCCGAGGAAGCCATGGCAGTGATGATTTGTTGTCAAGCAAAGTCTGATTGGAGACGTGTTCGAATTGAAGTTGAAGTTCAGGCGATGATAAGGGGCCAGCTTCGCGCGAACTCAGCTTATATCTTGAGGCCGGAACTCTTCCGGCCACAGAAGAACCTCAATTCCGGCCAACCCACCAAACGAATGATAAGGGTACGTAATAGAGCGTATGACCCAATGCACCTCCTCATTTCCACTCCGTTGCAAACCTGCAATGCCCGAACTCCCCTCTCAAGCCCGAATCTCAAGGCCCCAAACCGCGAGTTGATATATCGTCGCCGCCAAGGCCGAGTGTAGACAAAGGTGAAGTGGCTACGGGCGCACGTGTATACTTCCTATTGTCGTGAATTCGAAACTCGCTGGGCTTATTCAATATTGTGTTGCTGGTATTCCTGCTGTCGTTATAGTGTTGTTTTGGGCGCTCTGATGGGTGTGACGCCCTGCATGTCGTCGGCATCCAGGGTTTCCGCACAAATATAATTAAGGAACAACTCTGCCTTCACCGCGCGTCAGCATCGCACTTCCGCGTGTGAGAACTGCGTATTGGGAACATTTCAAACCGATGTGGTGGGGTGCCATATTCTTGACTAGAGTGAATACACCGATCGCCAGGTTTGCATGTAGGAGCATGCGATGCTGGAGAAGTAAAAGCCGATCGTATTCGAGAACTCGAGGTTCTGGAATACAATACGTTTCATTCATGTGTTTTGAAGTATGGGAAACATATTTTCAAATGTGTGGAAGCCTTAAATACCGTCCGACTATCCGAAGAATGGAACGTTGATTCTGCTGTATGCGGTGGCGGACACAGGTCTTCAAACCAGCCCTCGAAATACAAACTTCATAGTAAACAGCTTTGAAAAAATTTGCAACAATTAAAACTTGGGCCGGTAACTCAGTGGCAGAGTGTATGTATGTACAAGCAAAAAGAAAAAAGAGGAGGTAACGTGGATCGAACACGTGACCATCAGATAACCGCTTGGTATACTGCAATCTGCCGCTCTACCACTGAGCTATACCTCCTTCTTTTTTTTTTTTTGTTTGGTATGAGAGATTTTGTTCACCTGAAATTCAGGTGCAAAACGTTAGCAAAGGCACCCCGCGGACTTGAGGTGCCCGCTGGTTGGCGAGGGAGCGAGAATATACTAAGCCTGAAACGGTAGTTCGGTAACACATACGAACGGGGCATATAAACCAAGGAGGACGAGTGCTCATCTTTGCCATAGAGCATGAGAATGCTGGGCCCATGATAACATTCGCAGGTCTGATCATGGTCTATCTCAACTCTCCCTCTTCAGTTTCTCAACCATTATTCATTCTCAAGGCCCACTACATGCTTGCACTTCCTCTCCCAGATTGTCACATGTGTGGGAAACGGCACAATGAAGCAGGTAAAATATTATGTATTATTTCCGTTGCAACGGTTTACGTTTCCTCGTTTCTATATCCTAACATCAATAGTATTTCAATCTATTCACAGGCCGAAGCAACTGGCATAGTACGCGACGGTCGCAGGCCAATCCGAAAAGAGGCCGATGATACCAACCTGCTGGGCAAGGACATCCAAAACATTGTACATGTCTCCGTCATTGTTGATGACTTCCTTGACGTAGTCGTAGTAGTAGCCACCACCAGTCTTCAGGAACCCAGAACGCTCGAAGCTCCACCCGATGAGCTTGATTCCAGCCTTCTTGGCCGCAATCGCATACTCGCTGGGGACGATTTTCTTGTTGGCATCCAGCTTGGTGAGAGCGAAGAAAGCGGGAGCGAGGATCTTGACGCCCTTCTTAGCAAGGTCGGGGATGGAGGCCGTCGCATTCGCGTATCCTTCGGGCGTGTCGACACGCTCATCGAGGTACACGGCCTGCTTGCCGAAGGCAGGCTCGTTCTTGATCCAGTAGAAGATGTCGGCGGGAAGGAACGACTGCATAAAGACGCGCTCGGGCCTGACGCCCGCCTTCTTGTATGCGTTGACAAGGTCCTGCGCATACTGCTCCTGAGTGTACCCGTCAAAGGGCATCTTGACTTCGGGGGTCTTCAGCTCCGGGGTGAACTTCAGGCCCCAGCCATCGACCAGCTTGAGGTACTCGTCATGCGCCATGACGGTGCCGCAAGTGGAATAGAGATCCGTCCGGTAGGGCGGGGTACCGGCCATGTACTCGGCAACGGTTGTGCCATTGGCATTGAAGCCATCCATCTTGCCGCAGAGGGACTTGAACTCGGCAAGCGTGATATCCGAAGTGCAGCACTTCGCCGTAGCCGTTTTGCCGTCCTTGGCAGGAGTAAAGGGAGTCGTGCATTTGGCGGCGAGCTCTGGGCGGGCCAGAATGTTGGTGGTCGTGTGCAGATCACACTGGGCGTGGCGGCAGACGAGTTTCTTGTCCTTGGTGAAAGCAACATCGCACTCGATGATGCCGGCACCCTCCCTCCTGGCGGCGGAGTACGACTCCTTAGTGTGCTCTGGGAACTGGAGAGGCGCTCCACGATGGGAGATGGTGAAGTCGGAGACCTTGAACGGACCCTCGGAGCAGGACTGAAGCTTCTTCTTCAGAGGTCCCTCATCCATGTCCTCAACAAGGAAGTAGGGGCGCGGTCCCACTTGGACATTGAACTTCTTGTTCGGGCTCTCGCCATTGTTGTGTCCAGGATCCTTGGGGACAACGGCACCGGCGGCGATGCTGATGAGCAGACTTGACGTGAGAAGTGAGCGCATCTTGACAATTGACGACAGAGAAAAAGATATCCAATAATAATACCAGAAACCAGAAAGATGTCCCTGCAACGTGCAGTTCCCAGAAACCGGGGAGCAGGGTCCCTCTTATGCTTCCATCTCAAGGGCCATCGAATGCTTGCTGCCGAAGACGGCCCAGCCGATCTGGAGCTCAAGCCAGGAACGCTGCATCTCTGCAGCACGTGGAGTCCATTGTTCGCACGTGGAGGGAACCATTTCTGCAGAAGCAAGAGAAACGGGACAATGATTTCTTGGTAACAGCAGGGTGCGAAGATTAGATCATGACTTTAGCCTGGTTAATATGATGATATACCCGCATACCAAGAGTATACCAAGAGCATGCCAAGAGCACGTTGCGAATTGGCAGGGCGCTGAGCGGTGCTCGCTCGTATAGTCGACATAGCGGCTTGGAAGATCAAGTTTACCTTCCCGTGACGGAATAGGGAAGACATAGTGGCCGTAAACCATTCGCACGTTGATCGCAAATGTTCTGCAGTGGATGGGGTTGGTTGAGACAGTTCAGTGCGTGGTGGTTCGACGTTTCCTATGCCAACGTGAACTCCTCCATCCTCGGTCCGGAGGCTTTAGCTTCCTTGGGAAAGGACCGAGATCGTCGAACTGAGCGTCAACGAAGCAAAAGACCTTGGGGAGGGGAGATACTTTGAGGACGCCTGTGCGCGTCATCACACTCGCCCTCTGAATTTCGGTAACGCGACGAGTATTAGCAACATCTGTAGGATTTGCGTATCGGAAATATGGAGCCAGATCATTGTTCATTGACTGAACGCAATGCACACACATGTCGCGAGACCCATTACCGCACCCGGTCCAAGCTGAGCCCGGTGACAGGTATGAAGGCCGCAAGTCGACTGTCCCGTATTGAAAATGTCAACGGATATGAGTCCTGATGATTCGTAGTAAAGTGGGCTCTCTGAACTTCTGGGAAGCCCGATCCATCAATGCCAGCGGCATCGCAAAGAACTCAACTCAGGTGCGTCCGGTAGAATGTCACTTCGATTCGGTTGTGACTTGGGGGCGGCGTTCGGAACGGCATCATGGCCAAATCCGTAACCGAATGCCCGTGCGCTTTGAACAGGGTATGCGGGACGGAGTGAAGAGTGACGAGTTTCCCGACTGTCTCGCCCGAATGGATGCGACTCTTGCATTGCGTTGGTTGGGAAGCAAGAGATCGTTTGAGTATGTTGTGCGATTCACAGTGTTACGAGAGGATGGTATAAAAGGCAGGGCTAACTCGGATTGCTTCAAATCGCCCATCCATCAAGCATTGAAGGCCTGCTCTCCACCACACAGATTCCCTCAACGGATAAACATTATGTCTCTCGATCTTTCCAACCCGGGGCGTACCATTCAAGCGGGCGTCATCCTCATGGGGGAGACAGAGATCCTCGATGTTGCACCCATTGACTTCCTCCATGGCATCACCCGCCGCTTCATCACAGCACTTCCGATTCCAGACGAGATCAAGGCTAAGGCGTTGGATATAGACTTCCACTGGGTCACGGAAAAGGGAGGGCCGGCGAGGTTGACGGGCAACATTACCATGCAGGCTCCCGTGCGTTGTTCAAAATTTCTAGTGAACTGGACCAACCACGATGATGACCTCTCGAACTGGATGTGGGCGAATAGAGCTGACAAGCCAAACAGGATTCCTATGAAACCTGCCCAAGGCTAGATATCGTTCTCATAGGTGCCTATTTTCCTGGCTATACCCCCTCACCGGCCGATCTCAGCTTCATTTCCAAGGCCGCCGATGGATGTGCCGCCTTCATTTCCATTTGCGGCGGCATCGTGCCCGCAGCGCTGGCAGGTGTACTCAAAGATAAGACGTGTACCGGCCCAAGAGAGTTGATCCCTCAATTCCAAGCAACGCTAGATCCAAGCATCAACTGGGTTGAGAAGCGTTGGGTGAGGGATGGAAAGGTGTGGACCAGTGGGGCGCTGTTGAACGGGCTAGATCTGATGAGGGAGTTTATCAAAGCCTACTGGCCAGAGTTGGCGGAGGTCGTAATTCCCATGGGAGGGATGCCAATGAGGAGTGCTGAGTATGACTAGAGAGTCTGGGGGTGCACCGTGAATGTTTCTTGGCGTTCTCCAGCCACGAAGCTTCGTCTTATCTTGAATCGACCCGTGGCTTTTTGTCTCCTCCACGGTTCACGTCTTCCCCATAGCGTTTCCGCTCTCCCAAAGGACGTGCATTCGCCCCACTTCCGCCCTCTCTGAATCTCTCGTCCACTCCATAGTCATTCTTGTTCCGCGGCCTTCTGTCGTCGGCATAGTTGCCCCAAGTGCCTGTATCCTCCGAACGCATATCCTTGTATTTCGTCCTCCCCTTCTTGCCCAACTTGGTCATGTCCCTGATCTGCATGTACTCAGGAAGCAATTCACGGTTCGTCGAGTCTTGGAACTTTGCGCTCATGAGATTCCGCTTATCAAGGCCCAGCTCTTTGAGCTCTTCCCGAAAGAAGGCACCCTTGTGGTGGTATTTATGCATGAACTCCATTTGGCCGCGATCTCCACGCTCCTCCTCCTCCTTCTCCTGACGTTCGCGATCCTCGGCCTCGCGTTCAGCATCTGTGAGGTTTCGGCGTCGCTCCTTTTCAGCAAGCAGGGCCTCCTGCTCTTTATACTTCTCGCGCTCTCTCTTCATGCGCTCCCATTCGCGAAGCTTCCAAGCAGCGTATTCGACCTCGGTTTCCAGGTCGTCCGTGTCCGTGTCTATCTCATTCATGCCTGCCTTCACAGCATCGTCATCCCAGTCTTGTGCACCTTTGGCCTTCTCAGCAATCCGCTGTTCAATCTGCTCCTTGACCAGCGCATTGGCCTGTTCTTGTCGTTTCTTCTCCTCTTCAGCAGCAAGCTCCCCTGAGGTCTTTGTTGGTGCGGCATGATTACGCTGGTTCTTTTTCAAAAAGACCGGCCGTTGGAATTTCGGGCGAGTCTCCTCTTCACTACTGGACTCCTCCTCTTCCGATGACTCTTCCTGACTCCCACTTTCACTTCCCGACTCTTCGGACTCCTCCTCGCTCTCCGTCTCAAATTCGGCCTCCAGCTGTCTCCGTTCCGCTTCCGACTTCTGGCGCGCGGGGAGGTGGTTCTTCAGGGCCGATTTGGGAAATGTCGATGCCAGAGGCGCGGGCTTGGGCTTCACATAGGGCTTTGACTTCTGTTCTTCTTCCGATCCTGGCTCTGATTCTGACGCAGAAGACTCGTCGACTTCTGGGACCGCGGGTTTGCCGGCGAATAGGCGTGCGCGCACGGGCTGCGCCGTCATCTTTTTAGGTGGCATCTTTTGTACTGTGGAGCCAAGAGCTTTCTACAGATGGATGATTCGAGCAGCCGTAAAGGAAGGGGTGGGGTTCAGTGGTTGATGATGTGCTAAAGGTTTGCTGGTGTTGTGGAATCCGTGGATCCAAAGCACCGGCAAGCTCCATCTATCGCGCAGGAAGTTGTGGCGCAACCGCCAACTTTATAGTCTTGGCGTAGACCGGGGTCGGTCCTGTGCTGCGCCACCTGCGCTCGCGCTTTCCCCCAACGGGGCTTCGTTCCAATTCACCACAGATCACTCACATCCAACTCTTGAAACCCAAAGGTCCTTGATCATGGACGCACTACTGTGCTTCGAGATTCAACGTCACCTGCGGAGACGGGTCCGCCACGTGTTTCTCATCACCCTCAGTCCACATCATGGATCACCGGGTGTAGCGCAAAGCTGAAAGGGGCCATTCCGCAGTGGGGCGGCGGGGTAAGAGATAGGAGAGGCCTGATATGGGAATCATCAACATCACCGAAACCTCCACCGTACAACACGCTTTTTCCTTGTATTCTTGGATAGTTCCAACACACAATGACGACCAGTGAGGTCCCTTCCACGCAGACTGTGGCCTGGATTCAGGATCCCGGACCCAATGGCAAACTGGTCATCCGTGACGGCGTCGAGATCCAGCAGCCGACCCAAAACGAAGTCCTAGTGAAGATGGAGTGCTCGGGCATTTGCCATTCTGACTGCCACAACGTGAGAGCCATGGGCGTCTACACGGATGTGCCGGGCCACGAGGGCGTTGGCATTGTAGTCAGGCTCGGTCCCGGGGCTCCTGAATCGCTCTTAGGGGCGAGGGTGGGCATCAAATGGCTGTGGTCCGCTTGCAATCAGTGCTCTGCGTGCGCTGCTGGCCTAATCAACAACTGCCCTGGCCAACTCAATACTGGACGAAGTGTGCGTGGAACGCTGCAACAATACGTTGTCGCTCATGCCCAGTTCGTGACGCTCATCCCAGACGGAGTGTCCAGCGAAGTGGCCGCTCCTCTACTCTGTGCTGGACTCAGTCTGGCCGGTGCAGTATCAAAATGCGCGCCCGAAGTCAAGGCCGGCCACTGGCTGGCAATCGTGGGAGCAGGAGGTGGGCTAGGACATATAGGGGTCCAAATCGCAAGAACAAAAGGTTACAAGGTCATTGCTGTTGACAGCGGGGAGGAGAAGGAGAAGCTGTGCAAAGAGATGGGAGCAACGGCTTTTGTGGATTTCGCCAAAGAAGATGTCGTAAAGGCAGTGAAGGCGTTGACTGACGGAGAGGGAGCACACGCGGTTATATGCGTGGCTGGGTCTGAAAAGGCATACGAGCAGGCCCCGAGCCTGGTGCGCAACAATGGAGTTTTTGTCTGTGTGGGCCTGCCACCCCCGACCTTCATGTTTCCAATGTCCCCCATTCAGATCGCGAATAGAGGTAAGTGAATGGTGTCGGTGGAATTGAACTCTGCTGACGTACTGCAGGTCTCATTATCAAAGGCTCATCCACTGGTACCAGCGAGCAGATGGATGAACTGCTGCAACATGCGCTCGAAGGGAAGATCACACCGAAGATAGAGGTGTACGACTTCGAAGACTCACCAAAAATCATTGAGGAGTTGTTGAGATACGAAGTCACCGGCAGAAAGGTGGTGAGGGCCCCATTGTGATGGATCAGAGTAAGTGAGTACGCCCTTGACAACAGTTTGCACACCCAATAATGCCCCACAAGCCTCACCGTCCTGAGCTGGGAGCCGGGGCAGCTAGTTTACCCCGCATCTACAAGATGCAGGGGTGAACAGGACAGGTACCGGGAGCAATGGCAGTCTCCCAGTGGGGCAGTTCTGTAGCTTTATATCCGGCTGGTAGTACAGTATCAATTAGCAGCAAACTTCAGTCAAGCATCGTTACCTTGCCAGCTACAGAGATACTTGCGCAGACTGTGGAGAGGCTTCTCGTCTCATCATTTAGGTTAAATACACATCCTCAGGGACTATCCGACCGACGAATCATGGCGCCACCAGGCCTACCGCTTACACCGACTCTGGCATCCTCGCACTCTGGAATACCAGAACGCCTGCTCCACAAAGCTACAGACGCAAAGTCTCTCATTTACGATGGCAAGACAGTGTCGGACAACGTTCCTCTCGAGCGCGGGCTTCCAGTTCCACAAGGCATCTCGAAGAAGGCATTTCTTACCGCCATCGAAGAGTTAAAGTCCAAGATTGGTAACGAAAATGTCCAATTGAATGAGAATGCAGTCAAGAATGGGTGGTACATGGAGCATCCCAATACACATGATATGATGCCACTGCTGGACTCCGAGGAATTCATTGCATCAGCTGTTGTATACCCCGGCTCTGTGGCTGAGGTCCAACTGATTGTACTCTGGGCAAACAAGCACCTTATCCCCCTCTTCCCCATTTCCATCGGCCGCAATCTTGGATACGGCGGGGCCTCTCCGCGCGTGCGCGGTTCCGTGACTATGGATCTGGGGCGCAAGATGAACAAGATCCTGGACATCAATGCGGATGACTATACATGCCTCGTCGAGCCAGGCGTGACGTACTACGCTCTGCATGAGGAGATTGTTCGCAGAGGGTTGCAGGACAAGATGTGGATAGATACACCAGATCTCGGAGGAGGTAGTGTCATTGGTAACGCGCTGGATAGAGGCGTCGGCTATACCCCGTATGGAGACCACTGGGGAATGCACAGCGGACTAGAGGTGGTTCTGCCGACCGGCGAGCTCGTTCGAACCGGCATGGGCGCACTGGAAGGTGCAAATACTTGGCAGTGTTTCCCGTATGGATTTGGACCGTACAATGAGTATGTCAAAACCTTCCAACGGCCCCAATGGCAAGCACTTACCGTGAAATAGTGGTATCTTCTCGCAATCCAACTTCGGAATCGTCACGAAGATGGGTATGACCTTGATGCCAAACCCCGGCGGGTATGAATCCTTTGTAGGTCTATGCTGCCATTGTCATCGTCTTCAACCAGCTCACCCGGGTCCCGCAGATGTATACTTTCCAGCATGACGCCGACTTGGGCCCTCTGATCGACATTATCCGCCCTCTGCGGATATCCAACATCCTTGAAAATGTCGCCCAGCTTCGCCACGGTCTTCAGACCCTTTCCGTCAAAGGCCATCCTCGCACGAAATACTGGTCCGGCAAAGGCCCCATGCCCGAATGTATATACCGTGAGCACCTGAAAAAGACAGCCACGGGAGACTGCGCATGGGTATACTACGGCATGGCCTATGGCCCGCCGCACATCCGCGCCCACAAGCTAGCCATCATCGACTCCGAGTTCCATCGCATTGCTGGCTGCAAGAAAATTGACCCTGCTACCCTTCCAGAGGACGAGTACTTCTGGTCGCGGGACCGTATTGCGTCGGGCACGCCGGACTTGGTCGAGCTGCTCTGGGTGAATTGGATGCCGAATGGAGCACACCTCGCCTTTTCACCTGTAAGCCCTATCCAAGGAAAGGATGCCGAGGCGTTGTATAGGATGGCGAAGAGGAGGCATACGGAGCAGGGTTTCGACCTGATGCCCGCATTCTGCGTCGGTTTGAGGGAGATGCATCTTATCGTCGAGATCGTCTACGATGCGCAAGATGGGGAAATGAGGAAGAGGGCGGAGAGGTGTTTGAGGTAAGTGGGAGCTAGTGTTGGTCCAGAGAAGAACCCATATCACGTGTAGCTTGGTATGGGCCTGGACCAACATCTAGTCGACATCTTGCATCCTCTTCCAATCCATATCATCGATATCAGTGCTGATAAAGTGACCAGAGACATGATCGATGATGCGGCTGCCCTAGGCTACGGAGAATACCGAACCCACCTTGCGCTCATGGATCAAGTGGCAGCAACGTATAACTTCAACGACGGCGCACTCATGAAGTCAGTATAACGGTGGATTCCTTTCACTGCGACTCTCCTTGACCGCAGCCCCTTTATTTTCCTTTCTTCTGACCGCTTCGCAAACGCTGACCAGAAGCCGTAGACTCAACCATAGACTTAAAGACGCGCTCGACCCCAACGGCATCCTGGCGCCCGGTAGATGTGGCATTTGGCCGGCCAGGTATAGAGGAAGAGGATGGGAGCTGACAAGTAAAGATACAGGACGAAGCAGCGAAGGTAATGGTGTTGCAAAACCGACCGGCGAAGCCAGGATTTGAGTGAAGAACTTGCGAGCAGGCGTGAAAACTAGCCCAGATAGCCGACATAATGCAGAAAGGTATATATACAAGGAGAACACACACACTCCACCCTTCCCAATCGCGATGCAGCCGAAGGCCTGCTGTGATATTCATTGTCCAGCGCTCCATTTTGCGAACGCGCCAAATCATACATTATTCTTACATCCCAGTGCATCCTATCCTTTCCACTTCCACGTCGAATTCCGATGAATGTGGTAGTCACCACTCTTTATTGCTTTGTATATTCCCCATATCCCACCAAACGGCCACATAGATCTCAGACGCAATGCCCAATGTGACAGCTCCTCTTCTTTCATCTTCTGGATATCCACGTGGACTTTGTCGTATACGTCAGGGAAAGTCGTAGCTCGGTACTTCTCCCGCAGACCATCGTACCACTCCTTATCGAACTGGCTCCAGAATTCGTCACGCTCGTAGTAGGTATGCGCATATAGCCATTTCATGCCGCCCATCTCCCCGAGAGTCCTCTCCAGTTGGCGATTCTTGGTAAAGTATTCGTCCTTGTTTGGGGCGAATCCCCACAGGCCGATGTTGAGCATTTGGTCGTCAGCCAAGGCGCCCTTCGTATGCGGATGCATCGTCGGCTGTGGGCTTTGCTTCAATGGGCATAACCATATTGGCCAAATTCCAAAGGTCTCGTCGGTGTACTCGATGAACCTCTCTGCGTTTGGATATGGTAACGCCATGTCCTGGACAACGTAGCGACTACTCTCTCCACTAGCATGCAAGGCGCGATATAACATTCTCGTGCGGAGAAAGTCGTCCAGGAACCAACGAGTGTACTTATTGAACGGGAACTTCATGTAATCAAACGCGCTTCGACCGACCCAAAATCCACCGCGGTCGTAACGAAACATATACTCTGCGAGGGGAATGTATTCCGTGACCGGAGATGTCGCATTTCGAGTACGCTCTTCAACATGAAGGTAGAACCAGGGGTCCCAGGGGCTGCTGAACGTCTGCACCTTGACATCCGCCGGGATCTCGTCCGTCATCTCACCTGTCACGATGGCGCCGTGTGATTTTGAGAACAGTATTCCGTCAACGTAGTGGTTTTGCTCATTTTTGGTCTCCGCTCTAACCTTCTCGATCGCACCTCCTGTTGAACGCGTGGGATGATATGTAGTCTTGACAAATCGTTGCGCTTTTATGAGCTGAATCTCCAGGAGTGTCGTAATCCCCAGAGTCCCAACTGCACCCGCAGCTCCACGGAAGAGATCTTTCCTCTCAGTTTCAGAATTCGAAGCTGTCACTACTTCGCCATCTGCCAAGACCATTTCCACCGAATTGATGGTGCGATCGAAGAATCCATATTTGAAAGAACTGCTCTCGCCAGCCGTTCCAGCATAACCTCCACCAACAGTAATACCAGGGAACTCCATGACAACGGGGGGCACCAGTCCGTGGGGGAGTGTGGCGCTCACAAGGGAATCCATTGGAACGTTCGGTTCCACCAGAACCGTCCTGGACTTTGGATCGATCTGCACGACATTGTTCAGCGCACTGATGTCCACAACGCGCTTTTTCACACTCGTCGGGCGCGTAGAGTTCGTCGAACCGTGTGATATCCGGAATGGTTCCTTGCGGGAGAAGTAGTCCTTGACGGTCGCTGACACCCGAGACACTATTTTACGATGTGCCTCCATATTGGGAGGGCATACGGAGTACAATGAAAAGAATCGATAAACAAGCAAAGTGGAGCCAAAAGAATGTTATTGGTACATGCTGGATGCATATGGTTGATGATATGTCGATGTCGGGGGTCCCGAAAAATTGGCCGAGGAAGGCTAGGCCGGACCAGGACTAGGGTCAATTCCATAACAGAACGTACCTAGGTAGTGTCTACCACGACGCACTCCCTCGCACGGCTCGGTGTTGGAAAGGTTAATTACGACCGTTATCCTTGATACTGTTAATCAGGGCCGGGTAGCTGCATCGCTATCTGCACCCTGGAACCCATGTATCCCCGGGGGCTTTGTCATACAGTATATACAATGGGCATCTGGAGCGATGAATGGATCGTAGGGCTCTCGTTCATTCCTTATCAGACCTAGCGAAGTGTCGACAGCGTTTCCATCCAAAAGTAGACAGGAAGATTCAAGACTCGCCCACTGAGAGCTGCTTCCCACCCCAGGGTGTCGGTTGATTGATCACCCACGGAAGAATTAACTTAAAGGCCCCGAAGTATTGCGCCCCGCTTTAGAAACGCTACGCCGAAATCCTGGGCACAATCCAATCCATGGCCATCATCGTCTCATTCTGACGCGAAATTCATCAATCTCGACGAGATCTTCTCAGGGAAACGATGGTTTACATCACGCCATTACATGGGCAACCCGGCCGGTCGGGACCACGGCGTAGAGCTACATAAATCCGCTCGACGACCAATCCAGATCACTATGTACCATCGTCACTTTTCAAGATACATGACCGACAGTTTTGTATAAATGTGGGCCCTTCGACTTTTGCTGACATCCGGAGTCCTCGTGCAGTGTAGCACACCGGTCTCGAGTAATGCTGAGGCTGTCAATGTTCACTGGATTGAGGATCCCCCTGCATTCTCAACAGGAGTTACCTTTGGGCTCCCCTGGGCTAGGGGTAGACATTTCCCCAACACAACAGTGTTCAGAGCTACCAGCTCAGGCAACCAAGTGGATCTCCAGACCTGGATCACAGCATACTGGCCCGACGGCTCCATCAAATGGACAGGGAATGCTTTTGCTGGAACTCAAAGCGTTGCGGATGTATTCAGAATCCTTCCCTCACCCAAGAGGAATATCTCATCCGCTCCCAAAGCACGGCAAACGCGTCGAGGAGATCAATTGGATGTTTCCGAGACCCTCGATGAGATCATTGTGGCCACGGGAAAAATCACCGTCTCGTTCCCAAAATCTGGAGACGCGTTGATATCCTCCATTCGGACACCAGCCGGCAAGACTGTGGGGAAGAACGGGCGTCTAGTACTGAGATCGCAATCGCACAATGTCGAAGATGATGAAGGCGGATCCCCGGATGTCAAATATTACAAATTTACCGCCAGGATACATAATGTAACAGTTACCGGCGAGGGAGACCCACTGCTGAGGACGCTGGTGACTGTGCGTGGTATCCACGTGGATGAAGGTGCGCAGTCTACGCATCACGACTGGCTCCCGTTTACCGTACGCTTCTATCTCTATGCCAACTCGGAGGCTATTCGAACCGTTCACACCATCATCTATGATGGAGACCCCGCTTCTGACTTCATAAGCGGGCTTGGAATTCGATTTGACGTCCCGCTCAAGGGAGAGGAGCTTTACAACCGTCATGTCCGGATCGCAGGGGTGGAGGGCGGTATCTTGCACGAAGCGGTGCAAGGTATTACTGGACTGCGGCGGGACCCGGGCAGAAGTGTGCGGGATGCGCAATATACCGGTAACACGACCCCAGACCTCAGCACATGGCCCGCCACTGTTGCTAACCGCCTTCAATGGGTGCCCACTTGGAATGATTATCGTTTGACCCAGTTGTCTCCAGATGGGTTCAACATCAAAAAACGCACCAAGCCGTGTCAAAGTTGGCTGAAGATCCCTGGAGGTACCCGTGCAGGTGGCTTAGCATATCTTGGAGGCTCCACGGTCGGTGGAATGGCAATAGGACTACGTGACTTCTGGAAAAGGTATCCCACAGGCTTGGATATTGCGAACGCCGCCACCGACGAGGGTTCGCTCACCTTATGGCTATACAGTCCGTCGGGGGAGCCTTTGGACGTACGGCCATATCACGACGGCCTCGGGCAAAACACATACAAAAAGCAGCTGGACGCTTTGGAGATCACCTACGAAGACTATGAAGAGGGTTACAATACCCCTTTTGGTATCGCAAGGACGAGTGAGGTGTTCATCTACGCATTCGATAGCACGCCTGATGCAGAAAGGCTCTCCGCGTTGACACGACAAATGAATAGCCCGCCAGCGCTTGTCGCTGAGTCGTCTCACCTGCGAGATACCAAAGCACTCGGCTCGTATTGGTCTACCCCAGGCAGCGCCAAGGGCCCATCCGCAACAGTACTTGAATCGAATCTAGATTTTCTTGTAAAGTTCTACCAGAACCAAATTGAGCAACGCCGGTGGTACGGCTTCTGGGACCACGGGGATATCCAGCATGGATATGACGGTGATCGACATACGTGGAAATACGATATCGGTGGCTATGCGTGGGACAATTCGGAGCTATCGCCAGACCTATTCTTCTGGACGTATTTTCTTCGCACTGGTCGCGCAGATGTGTATCGTATCGCGGAAGCACAAGCTCGTCACGGCAGCGAGGTCGACACGTACCATCTCGGGAATTTCACTGGGTTGGGAACGCGACATGGCGTTCAGCACTGGAGTGACAGTGCCAAACAAGTAAGGATATCAACCCCGGTGTATAGGAAGGCGTTCTACTACCTCTCGGGCGGAGACGAAAGAGTCGGCGATATCATCCAATCAGTTCTGGAAGCGGAGAAAGCATTCTATCTCGTGGACGCCAGACGAAAGGTCCGTGATCCGAATGTAGTGTACACCCCTGATCCGACTGCTCTCTATTTGAACTTTGGGACCGACTGGGCTGGGATCGCCGCCGCTTATCTTCTAGAGTGGGAGCGACGCGGTCCGAGATGGAAGGAGGCCCGTGGCAAACTGCTTGAAACGATGAAGACCTTCCCCAAATTGAAGTATGGGTTCATCACTGGGGAGGCCCTTTATAATTCGGAAACAGGAGCATGGGCACCTCCTCCTACTGACCCCGGCAACCTCGGAAACGTGAGCGTTTCCCATCTCTCTGCAGTCTTTGGCGTACTTGAGACCATTGACGAATTGATCGAGCACTATGAGGAAACACCAAAGGACTTCATAGATGCATGGCTTGACTACTGCTACTACTATGGCGCCAGCAAGGCCGAGCAGAGAGCCCGTTATGGCAGGGATTTTGGGTCCCTTAGCCTACGACAAGGCCACTCTCGTCTCACAGCATATGCCGCAAACAAGCGGAGGAACTCTACACTTGCGACGAGAGCCTGGGACGAATTCATGAATGACAACAGCCCGGACGAGTTGAGTGCGTCCGATCCGTGGACGACCATCCGGATCAATGGGAGCAAGTCCCTTACCCCTGTTGATGAGGCGGCCTGGATAACAACGAATGCGGCAGCTCTCTTTGGTTTGGCAGCGATAGAAAATTTAGCGTTAATTGGAGAGCCTGGGACAACGAATAGTACTGTTCAAGCTGGGAAAGGCAAGCAGTGAAACTGCCGTACCTGGGGCCGAGGCACCTTTGAATGAGGTTTCCTCACACCATGAAGTCATTTCCAATTAGAATACACCATAATAGGAGTCTTTCTCTCAATGAAATCTCCCCTCGACAATCGTGTTCAATCATCATATTTCAGCAATTCACTCCCCTCCCAACTTTCCCACATGCGAAATGCTTTGCCTTGTTCCTCGAGGACGCTCTGCAGGTCCTTCAAAGCCTTCAGCCTGCCTTCTGGATCCTTGGCGCTTGCTGTGCCTGCAGCCACGAAGTACCATTTCGCCAATTTACGTTCGGCGTTCTCTTTGAGGTTTGGGTTATTTGCAATCGTGAGGGGATCTCGTCCTTGGAGAAAGGCGTAGTACAGGGTGGCTGTCATGCATTCGCGGACGACGAGTATCTTGGTGGAATGCTGTTCATGATGAATCCGCGCTGTGTCTGCTACGGTCAGTTCAACTCCACCTGGTTTTGAACCGGAACTCACTGATGATCTGGATCTTCAGTTCGTCCGCGATCTCGTTCAATGCCGCCTCCCTGATTTCAAACGGCGTCTCATCCGCCAAGGTCACGCAAACTCGTCGGCCGCGCAAATCCATTGCGTTAAGCTCGCGGGCTGCTCGCTCGGCCTCGCCACTTCCCGCAACCTCGAGTCTGACGCGCAGCGGTGCAGAGAACGATCGGGCAGTGCGTAATTGGAAGTCTGCAATACGAAAACCGGCGAACAGGGCCCTTATGTCCAGCTTCGTTGTAGTAGGAGGGAAGTTGGAGACCTCAACAGCAGTTCGCAGCGGATCCAGGGTGTGACACGGAATGTGAGGTGGAGGGTCGAATGACAGAGGCGGCGCGAGGGCTTTCTTTGATGCCAAGACGTTCTGCTGTCCAGTCCTGTCGATTGCAGTGCCAGGGAGTTTGGATTCACGGGCAAAAACCATTGCACGAGAGATTAGTAGTAGATTCTTGCCAATTGTGTTGGCATGCTGGTCACAGCCTGTCGCTAAAGCGGTGAAGGTGAAGGGGAGCCGCGACCTTGACTTTCACTACTGGCTTTCACTACTGTTTCTCGATTGGACGAGGCCGGCGATACCGACCGCTCCGTTGTGATCCTGTGAGTCAGTGATTGGGGCCACATCTACCAGGAATGCCACTCATTCAAGGTTTGAATTATGGTGTACGCTATCCTTGTTCAGTGCACGTAGCTGCTGTGATCATGGTTCAAAGGCGAACCCCATTATCGTGACTGAATATTGCACTGAAAGCAAGGTTTGGCACATGTGGGTAACTCGACCTTCATTGACCTGGCGTTTCAAAGCCATTGCTTATTTCCAAACTGGGAAACGAAAGCACCCCCATCACCGTTCTCGAGACTGGCTTTCCATATGACTGAAAGTACGTCCTTGATCGCCTTCTCGGCTGGGACAGGTCCCTTAAAATGTGGCGCATATTCGGCGAACTTCTTCACCATCCCTGCGAGGACCTGCTGCTGCTCTGGAGTCACTGCAGATGGTATGTCAGTCATCCGGGCTTCATGAAGCTACACAACACTCACCATCCTTAAATTGTCCAACGTCTACAAACCCTGGAGATATGCTCAAAAAAAGTACTCCCTCGCTTTTGTACTGGGCATTGAATTTTGCCACCGCGGTATTCAGAGCCGCTTTGCTGATCGTGTAGAGGGATGCCACGGCGACATCAAAATTGTTGATGAGCTCGGGGTCTGCATGTCCGCTAGAGATCGCAATGACTTTCTTAACCTTGCTCTTCAGGACAAGCGGCATGAACAGGTTGAATAGGTTTATGTCGGCTAGGACGTTGACCCTAATATTCTTGAACAGCTCTTCCTCAAATCTCTCAGGTTCCCTGCTGCCTCTAGTGATTTTAGCATGATTCGAAGTGATGAGCTAGCTATAGGAATCGACCTACAGAATGCCAATGGGTTCGAAACCATCCCATTTCCCCACATAGGCCGCGTTGGCGATCACATAGTCAAGGCTGCCCCCGGTTATGTCGCCAACCACGGGAACTGTACTCTTCAGAGCATTGAAATCAGCGATATCGGCTTCCAGAAGATGAATATTTGGCCGCGATTTCAGCTCATCGGATTGGGCAAAGGCCTCTTCCGTCCCCGCGAGATTCCGTACCAGACCGACGACAACATTCCTGGGGTCACCTGAAAGTTGCCTCACGAACTCAAACTAGAATTGTCACCATCACATCCAAGGTTGAGAGTGCTTCGCTTACTCCGATACCCCGCGACACTCCGGTGATAAGGTAAGACGGCATGGTTTAACAGTTCAGAGGCACGCACGGTCAGGATTCGAAGCAGCTCTATGGCTAAGGCTATTTGTTCTGCATATTCGTCCCTTTATATATTAGGTTCAGAGGGCATTTGTAATTTTCTAATGGTGAGTGATATCGACTTGGCGTTAGTAATATATCGCCCGGTAACTCCGCCGCACCTGGGTCTTTTGGGCGTCAGGCCCCCTGTGATGCTGCCTGGGCAAACAAACGGGCAACTCACAGACGAAAATATGGCGTTCATTTGGTGGTACTTTCAGGAGTGAATGGATGGTTGTGGTGAAGAACATTAAAACCAGCAATATCGTCTTCTAGGAGATGAAAAAGCACACGAAGATAAGATTACTATCTGCAGTAATAGATACACGATTGCGAATAGTAGTAGATAAATAATGAATCTGAATCCCCAATGTCCTAACACCTTTAAGTCCTCTCGATCACATAACTTACTCGTAGGGGTTCTGCCTACAACCTACTAGTGGGCTGACTTAATCGTCCATAGTATCATCCATGTCTCTGTCCTCATCCAGATCTTCTTCGAAGTCGTACTCTTCGGAGTCACTCTCTCCAACCTCACTGGTTTCGTCATCCTCCTCTGTCTCGCTGCCTCCACCCATGGCCCGTTTTGCTCCTTCTTTTACGTTGTAGACCATGCTGTTATGTGAGAATGAATCTTCTCTAAGGGGAAGTCGAATTAGAGCTGCGAGAATGCTCCGGTGGCTAGCAGACATGAATGTGGACTCCTTGGTATTATATCTGTCCTATCTGATGTCGGGTGACCAGGAAAAAGCAGGGAGTTCCTGTTTCTCGCATAACTCGCACAAGTTCTTCGTCCCAACCTGCTTGCAGTTTGGAGAATAGAGGTTTATGAGAATACATCGATCGCAATTGGACCTCTTGAATTGGGATAGTCCAAAGTTCCCGTCAAGTCCATGGAGACCGTGCTCCTGCATTTCTTCCATAAGTTTCGCAGGAATCTTTCTAGCTGAAGGCGGCACATTCTCTGCAGGCAGTGGGAGCGGGTTGGTGAAAGCAATGGACTGTCTGGGGTAATCATAGGAGACTTGTTTGACTCGTGCAGAAGCCGTGGTGGTGAACACCTCCATCCAGTCCATCTTGTGAGTAGGCCTATAGCCAAACAGCCAGTTCACCAAGTGGATACTCCGCCTATAAAGGTCCCATCTATCCGGAAGATCCCCTCCACGTGACAATACGGTCCCGGCTTGGAAGTAACGGCCTCTCGCTTCTCCATTGTGTTTCCAGGTAATGCGAGCGGCCCAGCAGTTTGCTCTTTCCCAGTCGTGGAATGAACCAACATACGGCAGCCGAGCATACGCATTCGGATGCCGTTTCCATGTGCGATTAACTTCGAAGGTGAACCGAATGGGGGTGCCGTCGAGTGGGTAATTCATCCCATCGGCGACAAAATTGTCCCCCCAATTCGAGATGGAAAAATATTGCTGATGTCGTCCATGTTTTACCTGGTCTTCGCGCCTCTAACTACTCATTCCGAGCAACGACAACCGCTCAAGTCGAGAACCCGGTACCTCTACTTGGCCTTGACCCCATCTAGTGGCCTTGACCCCATCTAGTGGCCTTGACCCCATCTATTTCAAAGTCACTCGTCCATCCTTGCCGCAGGTTTTAGGTCGTAAGGCGTTCCTCGTGCCTAGTCGGTGTCAGCCGTGTACGCTAGCTGTTGCACTGGTCGCCCGAGTAAATTTTAAGATGATCAAGCCAATAATGTCAATGCTTACGACAGGGTACCGCGCCGGTAATGAACATTGTCAGCTCTCCATCTCATTTCCAGAAAATAGGGGCAGTCAGCCATTTGACACACAATGGTTAATTCGATCGATTTTCCGTCACCGTCTTTTCCACACACGCACACACAGGCTAGTATACGTTTGACATGGGCAATCAACCATCCGTCCCAAAGCCTGGCACTGAACTTCAAGTGATCGGAGCTGGGCTTTCGCGCACCGGGACGGCATCATTCAGCGAAGCCCTTCGTATTGTCCTCAACGGACCCGTGTACCATGGAGGCACACAAATCACCAGAGGACCTCCAGCGGAGATACGCTCATGGATCGAACTGTTGAGCGATTGGCCCACTTCCGCTGATTCCCATAGGAACCTAGGTTGGTACCTCCGCTACTTTACATGCCAGTGTTGACTCGGCTCGAAGAAGTAGAACGCATTATCAAAGAGCGACTAGATGGATATGCGGCGGTTACCGACGCTCCTGCTTCCGGCTTGGTCCAAGAGCTTCTTGCCATATATCCAAATGCCAAAGTCATCTGCACTATACGCGAGCCTGACTCTTGGGTCAAAAGCATGGAAGGCGTATCCAATGCAGCCACGATGTGGTTCCTGCGATTCGTGCTTTTCCCTCTCCCTGGAATGCGCTACTTTGTTGATTATATCAATGTGCTTCGGAAGCAATGGGAATACCTGTACAACGAGCATGAACCGTTTACCGCCAAAACTTACAACAGACATATCCAATGGTTGAAGGAGATTGTCCCTCCCGAAAGGTTGGTGTTCTTTGATGTTAAAGAGGGATGGGAACCGTTGTGCAAGGCTCTAGGGAAGGAGATTCCCAAGGATATCCCCTTTCCGAACATCAACGATGGAGAGGCTATTGACAGGCTGGCAAAGTCAACGGTTCAGCGTGGTCTCCTTAGGTGGTTGGTGGTTTTTGTGACGCTGGGTTTGGCGATGGTTCCTTTCTGGTTCGTGTAGACCGAGCGCTTTCGACTTCCTAGAGGATACATGTCCCTAATATGTAATCTGGGTGGACCGAAAAGTAGTTAATATCGGACGTCAAATCAGTTTTTGCGAATAAGGAAACGTCTCAGAGTGGGAACTGCATGGGGATGCGTATACATGCCGTTGAGAGCACGTGCCCTCGAGGGTCGAGGTGTTGTGTGTGATATTGGCAGTCATCTTCGCAGTAAGTTTGTAAGAATCTAATGCGAGGGTCAGTGAGACTAGAAAGCAGGCGTGAAAGCATGTATTTGCTCACCTGGACGTAACCCTTTTCGCATCACACTTTCATGATCTGACGAGGTCGAAATTAAATGATATACTCAGAGGCCCAAGACCTCAGCAAATACGTCTCCCAATCCCACCTCCTCAAACAAAGATCGCACCTCACCCATCTCCCCCCGGTTTCCCCTGTGTCCCCCCTTCGATATCTCCCCCGTCACCTCACGCATAGTGTGAAAAACCCTTCTAACCTCGGGCCCCTCCTCTCTATACCGCTCTGAGACTTTCTTTTGATGTGATGGCACATCGGACCAACTCTTTGTCTTGATATCGGACATGTAGGCATCGATGTCCTTAGGGCTACCTTCAAGACATAATATCCCAGGTTTACCCGCGAGCACGAAGCCAGTGAGCTTATAGCCGGTGGCCCAGTTGACCATGTCATCACGCTTGGCGCGTGTCGAGAGAGATTGGAGGTAGAACCAAACCCGTACCAGATCCCGGTCTTGGGCTACAGGTTCGAAAGAAGAAGATGTCAGGCGAGCGGCGAGATAGTGGGCGCATTCCTCCTTAATAAAGTCGACTGCTTCGAGCACGGCGTCAGGGCTACCACTTGGAATCCGTTTTACGAGCTCGGAATGAGCTTTGCGGTTCATCCATGCTGGGCAGCGAAATACAACAACCGGCGACGGTGGCTCATCGTGGTCTCCGTTGTGTTCTTGCTTGTGGGTGCGTGGACGTGATAGGGGTAGTTGGATGTGAAGTTGTAACACATGTTCCGGATCCACGGCAACGTTGAGATCGAATTCCAGCGATGTGGGCAATTTCGGTGATGGAGATGGGGGTAGGTGTCCCTCAACGTATTCTCGAAGCCGCAGTATGCTTTCCCGATCGGAGGTAGTCTGCTCAATTTCGCCAGGAAGGCTAAACATGGAATGGAGCAGATCCAGGGCTAACAGTTGCTGCTCGAGCTGCGGAAGAGGTAACGGTTCTGGGTTGGATGAAAACTCCATGATACGTCGTCTTGTTATCGTGGGCCCGTCGAGAGGCGCACGCTAAGCCTGAGATGCGTTACCAACAACATATAACACAGAGGGGCGCTTCTAGATAAGCCTAAATGGGGCTCATTATTTTGGACATGATCTGAGCAGGTGAGGTGACGGAAAGGAAGTGGTTCATCTGGTTGCACGCTAGACGCACGGACCGCGCCTAACTAGCCTTGCTAGTAGTGCAACTAATTTATATATACATAATAATATCCCAACTGAAAAGCCGTTCCAGTTCGAGATGGCACCGGAGTATATTTTAGAATTTTCTTCTTTTCTTAAAAAGTGGCAGTGCTGAGGGCGACGTGAATTGAGGCTCAGTGTAGCTATCTGAAGTAATGCCCTGCAGTAACAGCGAGATTCCAGACGCCAAAGGGAATTCGAGGCAAAATATGAGTTCTTGAGCCCCAATACAGCTCTGTCGCTTGCCGTTGGATTTCTAGTTCAAGAAGCGAGCATGGTGTACGTGTTCATGAGAATCGGCATCAATAGACAGATGGGGTGATGTTTCCCCGACCGGAGTGGAATTAAAGGTACGCACAAGTCTCAGGCTTTCTCCTCCTCTGTTCTTATATTACTTGTTTCCTCACCGCCGAGTTTCATCCATAGAAATTTTCGTGGTGACCACGATCCTCATATCACCGCTTCCTTTTGCCAGTTCCTCCTGGCTGCTGTGGACATCGTCCCAAAATCCCTTCGAATTCGCCTTGGAGAGGCGCGTATGATGGTCCGCCTTTGGTCGGTTGGCGCTAACCCTGCTATGCATCTTGAACGTCTCGCCCTCGCCGGACTGCTGGACGTAGCCTTTGTGACCATGACCGGAAGCCTTCTTGCTCTTTATGCGGCCGCGGATGAACACGGCGAACCCGGGACAGCATCCGACAATGACTGCTATGGAGGTTTCCAGAACAGTCCAGAGTGTCAGCCATTTTAGTTCGGGCTGCAGATACAAAGGTTAGCGGCAAATTCGTAGTGTACCTTAGATTGTCACTCACCGCCCCAAGGTGCTGGTTCCTCCTGCTTCCGATTTGTACGACACGTAATGTTGCGAAGAGGATGCATACCAATCCACTTCCAAACAAAACCATCATCCCAATCTTCTGACTTCGCTGCATCTGCAGATTCCACGTCAGGCGGATTGGCAAGACCATGACAGCGATGTCAGTGGCAACGTCGACCGTGTACGAAAAGTACAGACTAAAGACAATTCTCTCCTGCTCCCCTGGTTCCTGCCCGCACTTCCTTTCGGAGAGTTGGGCTTTCATATCGGAACAGGTAGTGAACGTGCTGAGAAGGCTCCCAATCCAGGAGAGAATGACGAACATGACGATTCCAAGCCATATTTTCCTGTAAATCTTCGGTAGGCCCTGTAGCAGTGTTTGATAGAGACTGAGGAACGAGCCCTTTACGCAGTAGAGGAGCGTATAGAATGCCACTTGCGCCGGCAAAATGAGTCTCTGCATAAACCCAGCCTGCGATAAGCAATGTCAGACTGGTGCAAAAGACACTTGGAGCCCCTGACATAGCCACTCACATCATTCGTGATTGTCGGGTAAGGTGGGCTTTCACCATTAAAAACCGCGTAAACTTTGAAAGTGGGATGAATGGCGATTATGTAGCAGACCCATACGATGAGGTAAAGGATGTATGACACGTAGATGAAGAAATCGGGAAGCTGAAGGTGCTTGCGCTTTGTGAAGGTAACAATGACTCGTGCCACCACAAACACTGTCGTGACGGCAAGACAAGCAATATTGATCACTGTCAGTACAGGTTTGGATATGGGGCCCTTCGCCATGGCGATTGTTTGACCTATATCCCGTCTAGACAATCCGACGAAGAGAGGGGTTTATGAGAACATGGACAGAACGGGCCGCAATCGACAGGACGGCCAATGTGGTGACTCCATCGAACGTGACGGGTTTACCTTGCCCCTAGGCAAGGACGTTGTTCACTCACTGTTCATTGCTTTTTCTTTTCTCTTGTTGGTGGCGGGCGCAGAATTTCTGGGAGTGGGTGGCACCTCAGCGCCAAACCAGCATTCCAGATTTCCAACGTGGGAACCCGGAGGCGTAGCATCCTTGCAACACAATACCGCTGAAACGGTGAACCTCTCAAGTCACGAGGATGGGCTCGGCGGTTTTCTTATACATATACAGGAAGGCTTTGGAGACAGCTCTTAGGATCTGTAGAAGAGACATAAGTATCAACATACGACGTACGTATGTCCTTACGTTTGGAGTCGACGGACGAGTGGCCCACTGTCCGACAGCAAGGAGATAGAGGCACAAATGCTACAAGCCGAGGGTCATTTGTACAAGTCGATGGCTGTCCCATTACGGCCTTTCCGAACGGTGAGGTGTACCTGGGGCATTCATGCCCGCGGAGGCGGACGGACATGTCTCCACAAAAGGTGCCCAGACCCGCTTCCAGGTGGGAGGTCAGCCCTGGTTTCCAGTCACCCACATGGAAAATATCGATCCAGATCACATAGTCTTGAATCAGCATACATAGGCTCAATCGACTTCTGGGATGCCTTCTGCAGGGAGGCTGCTGTCTTTGTCCCTGCGCAATGACCACCACGTGCACGCCTCCGCTATTGCAAGTAGCCGGCTGGGAGGCATTGGTCCCTTTCGGCAGATTCAATTTAATTGGTGGATAATGCAGGGTCAATGCCCTTTCTGAAAGCCGTGCTTTACGTACCGATGTAGGAGGTTGGGTTGTTGGTGGAGGACAGCTCGACCTGCCTGTCGTCGAGACTCGAGAGGTGCAGATAAGGTTCACGGGCGGGTACGGTGGGTACGGTGGGGTGGGAGCCAGTTTATTAGCGCACGTCTGATCTAGACGTGCACGTGCCACCCACGAGGACTGGAGTGACTGTCCAAAGATGACCATCTTCAGTCTCCATTCTGCCACGGAGTCCATTTATTATACATATTCAGCATGAGGGATGCATATCCCACGTTCTTAACACAACCTGCGCTACCCAAGTATCAGTCGAAGCGTTATGCTGCTGCCCGCACCTCAGCCGTCCCTGAAGGCGTTCACACCAATGGAACCTTGGACTGTGCCGCATGCTAACTGTTTAGGATTATCACATTCGTGTAATGCTCGTCAGTGTATTTGTTGTGGCAAACCCTGGGAAGAGAATCCATGCACGAGAATTGAGCGGTGGCAGGGTGTCGCATCAGCTAACCCTTCCAGAAGAGCTGCGTAAAGTGGACGAACCCTCGGGACAGTCTCGAACCATGCGCTGCCGACGTGGGGATAAGCGACTTTTGGATAAAAAAAATTAATGGTTATCCCCTTTACCCCAAATGATTCATTCTTTGAGGAGCCCCAACCATGAAGCTGCCTTCTTTGCTTACTCAGGGTGCCTTTGCAGCGGGGGCTCTGGCCCAGACGTTTGAGGACCCGGATTTCAGTAAGCACTGTTCCTATAGGATGCATCAATCTGAATCTCTGTTCCTCTCTTGCTCTCCTACGAAATCACGCAGTTGGTCGACCCATCAAAGCCTAACCCTGTACCACAGATGTCACGGAAGCCCTCCTTCGAAACGGCTTTGACGTTCTCGCCATTCCCGAACTCAGCCAGTTCGTCAACAATGACCAACCAGCGGCCGGTATGAAGCGTTCGCTCGTTGAGCCTTGCGCCATTGCATGCAAATCTGTGAAAGTCGTGTACGGCTCATCGAAGCTCCTCTCCCCGGGAACCACCGAATATACCGCCTTTCAAGCATCATACTGGTCCAACCAGCAGGGTTCCGTCGACCCGCACTGTGTTTTTAAACCATCCGAGGCAACTGAGGTCTCAGCTACAGTGCTGGTCTCGCGTCTCACTCGGTGTCCCTTTGCCGTGAAAGGTGGCAGCCATGCGGCTTTCGCAGGCGCTTCCAGTATCGAAGGTGGGATTACGATCTCCATGGAGAATTTGAACCAGATCAAGGTCTCTTCCGACAAGAAGACAGTGGACATTGGCCCCGGAAACCGGTGGGCGGCTACCTACCAAGCCCTTGAACAGCACGGCATTGCAGTTGTTGGTGGGCGCATGGCGCCCGTTGGTGTTCCAGGTCTGATTCTCGGTGGCGGCATGTCCTTTTTCTCCAACAGACTAGGTTGGGCTTGCGACAACGTTGCAGCCTTTGAGGTGGTCACCGCGTCTGGTGTCATTGTCAATGCAACCCCTACTTTGTTCTCCGATCTCTACTGGGCACTACGCGGCGGTGGCAATAATTTTGGTATCGTCACCAATTTCAAACTCTTTGCTTTCGAACAAGGCAAGATGTGGGGCGGCCAGCGCATCTACACCCAGGACAACTTAGCAGCAGTCAAGGACGCAATCTTCAAGTTCGGCAACGAAACATCTTCCACTGATACTGACGCAGCCCAGATAGTGGTACGTGCAAGCCCCTTACACGCCATTACAGGGCTGGTACACTGACAGATATATCAGTCATTCGCTTCGGTTCCAGGGCTGGGCAATGCCGCTGTCACCCAACTGCACTATGCAAAACCGGTCTCCAATGCCCCCGTCTTTGCCGACTTCAACGCCATTCCAGCTATCTCTGATAGCACGGGTGTGCGTTTTCAGAGCGAGCTCGCCATCCTCATGAACGAAGGCAGCCGTGACACCGGATTACGCCAAGTCATGTGGGATGTGACCTTCAAACTGGACCGAAACCTTTTTGACTTTTTGACTGACACGTTCTTCGCCGCCGTGCCATCAGTATCTGATGTAGAAGGATTCTTTGCAACGATTTCCATCCAGGCAATCACCAGGGGCCAGCTGGCAGGCATGCAGCGCAACGGCGGGAATGCGCTGGGACTCAAGCCAGAGAGGGGCCCATTTTTTATCATGAATATGAGTGCTTCGTGGACGAAGACCGCAGACGACTCGCGCGTTTACAAGTTCCTGCACGACATCACCAAGGTGATTAAGGCGTATGCAAAGAGCAACAATGTCGACAACGACTTGATCTACCTAAACTACGCGTCCGAGTTCCAGGACCCTATTGCCAGCTATGGAGCTGCTAATGTTGAGCGCCTGCAAGCAATTAGCAGGAAATACGACCCTGAGCAGGTGTTCCAGAGGCTCCAACCTGGTGGATTCAAGCTGAGCGGTGGAGCGCCGAATAAGTCTGAGCCTTGAGGAATATGTCTTTGCAAATGGAGGGATGCCACAATAGGTGTGCGCGCAACATGGTCAGATCACGTAATGTCGATATAGTCACCTATTGCTTGTAGTTTTTCGTGGTGGGGAGCCTAAAAAACGCAGCGTCAATGTTCTCAGTGCAACTATCGGCATGGAAATTTCTGAGGTAGCATTTGCGGGAGCCTACCCTACGGAGATCTTCTCCACCCCCGGAAGGTCTATTCTTGAACCAGTTCTCCCACGTGCGGAGCTTAAATGAGATATAATCAACAAGCATCGGAATCGATCCACTCACAGCTGACCGTAACCGAGAAACAGAAAGGGCCGATCCGAGACACCAGACCTAAAAAGGATGGTGAACAACGACGACATAGACACACTTGCTGCACTAGGTTCCACCATCCGCGGTCGGCCATGCGTACCTCATTACCTTTCCGTACACCCCGCCTTTCAATTGTCCATATCCAGAAGCTGCTCGTGTCGAAGCCCGTGTCGCGATCTTTAATGCCCGAGGCCTTGTCCGTAGAGGGAGCATTTTGCGAAACGGATGACCATGTAATATGGCGAACTGATGAATGTGGACTGATGATTGGCTTCTACCATCGTGTTGTTCGGTCGCCCAGCTGTATACTGCAGGCCACCAAGAGGGCCGCGCAGCCAGCAAAAGACATGCTCGTTGAACGTCCGTATACTCCAATTTCGAAGGGACTGGAGCTCGAGTATAAAATATGCTGTTCCCACTCAGCCCACAATAGCTCGACGTAGATTACTTCAAACTCCTCCAGCACCAGCCATGAAGTCTGTACTCGCTCTTGTCGCCGCTGGCGCCCAACTTGCCAGCGCGGCCGTCTCCGGCATGGACATCTCGAACTGGCAGGGGACGAACTACGACTTCGCCGGCGCGTACTCCTCTGGTGCTCGCTTTGTCATGATCAAGGTACTCGGGGTTTCACGCCAATGGTTGGCCTTTCTAACGCATCCCAGGCAACCGAAGGAACCACATATATCGATCCCCGGTTCTCTGATAACTACATTGGTGCTACGAGTGAGTACACCTTCCTCTGTGGTAGCTGGCCTTTGGCCCTGAGTCTTCCTACTGCACTGTGCATGCCGGGAACGCCCACTAACACCGAGTAGATGCTGGTTTTATCCGCGGCGGGTACCACTTCGCCCGCCCTGCCGCCTCGACTGGCGCCGCCCAAGCCTCCTTCTTCGTCTCGCATGGAGGCGGCTGGACCTCGGATGGCATCACACTCCCCGGCATGCTTGACTTGGAGTATGGCTCTTCCTCCACTTGCCACGGACTTTCTGTCTCCGCCATGAACACGTGGATTGCGTCCTTTATAAACCAGTACAAGAGTTTGACGGGCGCATACCCTCTGATTTACACCACGGCCGATTGGTGGCAGACGTGCACAGGAGACAGCACGGCTTGGAACACCAAGTGTCCGTTGGTACTGGCCAGGTACGCGAGCTCTCATGGAACGGTTCCAGGCGGCTGGCCCTATCAAACCTTCTGGCAGTCGAATGATCACTTTGCATATGGTGGGGATACGGAAACGTAAGTTCGAGATGCTCAAGAATCGGGACGGACGGAGTGGCTAACAGGACGAATAGATTCAATGGTGACATGGCCGGCTTGAAGAGGCTTGCGAAGGGCAGCTAAAGGGTTCTGTTTTTGGGGCAATGTAGGAGAGTGGTTGCAACAGATATAGTCGAATCCACCTGGCGACGGCGATAGAGCTGCTGAATATCATTGCCTGCATGACGCGGGATGTCATGAATCCCGAGTACTCGCTGTCACGTGCATGGAGTGCCAAGCACCAGGCCCTGCTAGCTAGTCTGACCATCTTCACAACAATACAATACATGCACCCCATACACGTACCATAACATCATCTGTGATACTCTTGTCGACCTTGGATGATAGCTCATTAACGGTTCTGGGCATATGCATTTGGGTGGGAAATGTGTGCGGAACGTTAACGACGTCAGCATGCGTATGAAGACATAAACCGAAGAGAACAAGCTTAAGCTTAAGAAAAATCACAGCAAGGAGGATCGAATGCCCAGGTCTTACACGGCCCATGTTCCAGGCAACAAAGACATACTATGCTGTGTGGTTGAAGGAAACGGACGATGAGTCGTATGACTCTACATAGGTCGATCCCCGCTCGCTGAGCCTCGATTCCGGTGAGACAAATCGAGTCCCCAGGGGAGATGACTGACTTCCACATCTCTTACCGTGTACCCGGCGAATCCTCCTGCAACCAGAGGTCACAGGCCCATTCCTCGTCATATTGGCTTCTTCTCGAGCGCCTGTGGCCATCCGTTGGTCCATCGATCAAAATACTGGTATGGTGACAATCTCGAGATGAAGAGTACACGGTAGATATGTGGTTGGGATGCTGCCTATGCTATCACGTGATCGTAATGGAGGATCCTTTGATTCGCAGATGCCTCGGGAGAATATTTTTTTGTCATTATTATTGAGGCCTCCCACCTGGGCAGATCTATGCCGGCAAAGGCGGTTCATCGCGCACAGCAAAGCGGGCACGGCGTTGTCCAGCCGCGGACGCTCCACCGCGGCATGAGAAAATGATGGGACGGTCATCAGCGCTTGTCCTCTTCCATCACATTGCCAACCCTGCGCAAGGCTGCGCAGCCCTACGCTAGGACGTTATGCGTTGGACAATGATTATTGCCGAGCTCAAAACTGAAAATGCAGCCCCCAAGTTGCTAAAAAGGGGCGAGGCAACGGCGCTAAAAACGACGCTTGGTGACCCCTAAGCCCTTCATCAACAACACCATCAGGAGCTGCGCCCCATCCAAAGTCCGTGCCACCTCCCCATCGTTTGCCCGCCTTTATAATAATGAGCATTCCTTGCTGACCACTGTGATTTTTTTTTCTTTCCCGCACGCCCTATTTAGCCTCTCTCTTTCTGTCGCTCGCTTGATAGTTAAACCTTCAACAACTTAATTTAATTCATACCAACCTCAACCTCCCAAATGAAGGTCCCAACTCTCGCCGCCGCCGCTTTTGTAGCAGCTGTCTCGGCCCAGAATTCAACCTTCACCACGGCCCCACCCACCTCTTCTTCTGCGACTCTGAGCAACAACAACTACATTACAACTTCTGTGCTCTGGGCTGCCGACGGTCTCCAGTCTATCCCGGGTGTTGACCTGCCGACGGCCATCATCGCTCTTCAAGGTTCCATCGTTACAGTCAATCCCTCCGGCACCATCGTAAAGGTCGCATGCCCTTATACCCAATCCAGCGGATCCTTCGCCACCACTCGCGTTTGCGACTTGTTGAAAGATCTTAGCTATACCCTCAGACCAAGCTACGAGGCCAACCATCTGGATATCGCCCTTGAAACCACTATAGCCGGCGTGCAAGCCTCCCTTGGAGGTATTCTGGACAGCGCGTGCACCAGCACCAACACCAACAGCCTGACTTGCAGCGCCACCATGACTGCGCGTGTCTCTGCACGAGGCACCAAGACCGAGACCGTCACGTCAACCACTCTCACTTACTCCGACCCTACATACGCACCACTGGTCATCACTGGAGGTCTTGACAAAGCCGCCCCCATCCCCAAGGCGACTGGTGCTGCTGGTAGCCTCAAGGTTGGCACATTCTTCGGCGCCGCTGGTGCTATCGCTGCTGCTGCATTGGCCCTGTGAGGGGGATGGTCGGTACTTCGCTGCTGGTTTTGCATGGTTCCCTGTCAAAGGTTGAGAGCATGTTATAAGATTTATCACGTCATTAGGTCTGTCGGAGTTTGCTATCAGATACCCTAGCTTATGCTATTCCTTTGACACCCATCAGTATCATGAAGTGTGTGACGGTGACGACGATCCCGGCCCGATGGGCATGCGTAGACGCTAACAGTCGCGGCGAGTCCCAATGCTCTTATCCAGGAGAAGAATTGCAGCTGGGGTTAAGATGGATGCCGCACGTGGGCCTTGCATCTTGCTAAAAATATCGCTCGCACCCCGCATCCACGTCCCAAATACATAGCAATACATACATAGGTGGCGATCATCGAACTCATATCGATTTATATGACGCCTGCCCCGGAAGCCCGTCTCAGTTCGATCCTTCGAATGTACAGGATCCCGTCGAGCAGACGGGACAGGCTATATTTCATATGGTGCCCGATTGCCTCAATCGACCCCCTATAATCAGTCGGTCGGACTCGACCCTACCGTTCGCCATTAATTTAGGAGCTGGGAACTTGGGCGTATGCTGGCAAAAAATCAAAAATTGATAGTGGATCAACGGCAAGCGAACCGGTTCTCGCCAATCATCCGCGGTTCGGTTCCTCGAATAACGGTAAGGGTTGCGTAGTCTATGGAATGGATAAATTGGTCTTTCGCTCCAGACTCTTCGGAACCTCTACGTCGAGGTCTCGAGAGTACGGTTGGGAACCTGCTTCTTGAACGTGGAAATGTTCTTAAAAGCTGCGGGTGGTACTGCAACAAATAACCACCCCAATATCCTACATTTAGCTCGCGAACTCCTGCCCTCCGGTTGTTAAGATATCGTTAAGATCCGTTCAGAATGCTCGCTCTAGCCCTGCTTTTGGGCAGCCTTCTGCCTCTCGCGACCTCCTCGCCACTAGTAGTACGCGAAGACGTAGGCGGGGGCACTGTCTTCGATCAGGCTTCCTTTGCGGGCAACGGATGTCCAGATAACAGCGCGAGCATATCCGGAAACTGGAACACGGCGATTGTGCGGTTCGACCAATTTGTCGTCAGCACGGATCAAGGTGTCAGTGGACGATTCAAGAATTGCGGTGCCCACTTAACTGGGCGAGGAGCCCCAACAGGTTGGCAGGTGGCTGTGACCGAGTCCGATTTGTGGGGAGGTCTGTCACTGAAGGAAGGATCGACGTTCACTTGGTTCACCACGGCCTTCAGGTCGGAGAACGCAGCCGTCACTGTAAGATTGACGCGTCCTACGTGCGTTGGCCCAGTACTCACCAACAGCAGGAAACAATTCGTGGCAACATCACCACCTACGGCGGCGCCCTGACGAATCCATTTTCTGTTCACGCGGAATCCAAGAATCCCATTTGGTCTGCCTGTGTTGCCGAGGACGGCAACATTCCCGGAATCCTGAACTTCAACTTTCGTGCGGGCGTGTCAGGCCCCGATCAAGGCGGACAGGCCAATGTGGATGGAGCAAAACTGAAATTCTCGTGGAGGAAGTGCGCACCGTGAGTTAATAATAATTGGCACGGAGCATCGCGCCTTTATAGTAGGTAGTACGGGGGAAATGTCCATGTACATGGGAAAACCGTGACGCCCTACCATTGTAGGTCGAAACGGAGTTTTGGAAAAGAGCTCTATTTAGCTTACGTTCTTAATTTACAAGGGACCTCCAGTTCAGTGCCTTGCCCTCGCGTTGCGCTTAAATTTAGTGCCTAGGTAACAGAAGAACGGTAAACCTCTATTGTACGTTACAATAGAGCTTTAACTAAGGGCTCTGGTCAACTTAGGTTCTACACCTACTAAAGCCTCCGGTTGGGTGTCTTCCCTCACGTCACGCTTATTCTGCCAACTGGGTGGAGGGGAATTCGTCTGATCATGCTACATAACGTTACTGCGACGTTTCAGATGTGCAGTCAGCCCCGCCTGTAGACTGCACAGCTTATTATGCGGGGTACGCCTGTACCATCTTGAACTTCCAACATCTCGTTTCATTCAACTACGCGCTTGTCGACCTGGAGATCCAGCCTCATATGGAGAATGGCGGACATAGATGATTTTGCGGGACTGAGTTTATCCAATGCCTCGGCGCAGCAAGGTACCACCCAGTTACCTCGTCGATATCGATGTCGCTTGGAGACGGCTCTTAGCTCTCCTCAATGCTGACAATGCCCTTAGCAGAAGTGACTGCAGCAACATTCGACAGCTTTCTCTCGTGGAACGGAAGTGTGTGGGAGCCGCGGACCCCTCTTCACCTGGCAACAGAAAAGGGGCCAGATGGAGATTTGGGCCACATCGAAGGACCGCAGCGTGCTGCGCTCGATGACTTTGTGCTTCAAAGGCGGAAAATCATCCCCACGCGCCGCGAGTATACCCCATCCAATCCGGTCTACAAGGCTTTATACCAGGGTGAAATTCGAATCATCGAGCTGTACAAGGGCGACTTCGGAACAGAACTACAGGGAAGACTTCACGTGGCTTGCATTGACTTCGAGTACCCGAAAGTGGGCAACTGGCAACGCCATACTCATCACGCCGTTTCTCTTGAGACGGGAGACCGTGTGTGGTTTACAGCCCTGAGCTACGTTTGGGGCGTCAGGAATTTTGAGGTGGCATTCAAGCTCGGCGATAGTGCCATCCGGATCACCACGACCCTATCCTCCGCGCTTCAACACCTCAGGCTAAGTGATCAGAGCGTTTGGTTATGGATTGATCAGATCTGCATTAACCAAACGGATATCCGCGAGAAAGAACATCAGATCCCCCTCATGGGGAAGATTTATAGTCATGCAACGAGCTGTATCATCTGGTTAGGCGAAGAAGATGGAGACAGCCCAACGCTTGCCTTTGAGACTCTGCTAACTGTTCATGCGCGTCTCCAGCTCAGTGACGAGAAGATTACGGCGACAGATTTTGGGAGGCTCGCGCTTCCGGACCCTATGAACATTGCGTGGTGGGAAGTCAAACAACTTTTCCGGCGTCCATGGTTCACCAGGCTCTGGACCATACAGGAGGTCGTCCTTCCCTCTTCGGACGTTCATGTGCAGTGTGGAAAGGCAGTAATACTGTGGGAAGAACTGGCGCGATGTTGTGCCACCCTCGAATCTTGCGGCCTTCTGCAGTGGCTGACGTCAAATGCGAAGCTCGACCAGACATATGGGCACCAGAGGGAACCGGCGGAATTTAAACCAGCAACGGGGGGTTCCACCATCATTTCCTTGGACGCGGAACGGCGACTGACGTACCAAAATGTGCAGTCTTTGCTGAACATCCTGGTTGGGACCAGATATGCCCAGGCCACGGAACCTAAGGACAAAGTGTACGGCATTCTCGGGCTCGTCAACGTAGACATCAATCCCACGTACGCAAAGTCGGTCACGACCCGTCAGGTGTACTTTGAAGCGTCTACCAAGGTCAGATCCGAAGAACTATTCAGACTCTTCCACTGCGTGGACCACGAGACGCCGATGCGCCCGTCTTGGGTGCCAGATTGGGGCACACCACGCGTCACAGAAAGCCTAGGATACACCAATACGTCTTGGGCCATCTACGCCGCTGGCGGCAAAAACTCGGATCCAGAGCGGGGCTTCAAGTACCCTTTTATCGTACCTCTAGAAGTGGAGTACGCAACGCAGAGTGCCCTTGTCTCGGGCAGGTTGTTTGAGGAGATCACCGCACTGGGAATTGTTGTGACTGACCCTATCGTTGATATAGACAGTCCCACCGATCGCAACCGTGCATGGGTCTCCTATGTTGACCTCGCGTCGAGTTTTGCTCGATATCCTTCTGGTGCTACGGTTTTCGATGCCTTCTGGCAAACTCTCGTGGCCGGAAAAGACGCATCCGGTCATGAAAGAGCCCCCAATGATTATAGCGAGGTCTTCAGTTTGGTGCTTGACAGTAGCACGGGACAAATGCCATCGTTACCGGGCCAGGTATACAGTCCCCGTCGACAAAAGGGCTTTTTCACCTTGAACAGCCTTCGATCTAGGAAACCCGCACAGGTTCTCGATGACCTACGGATCTCTTTTCGAGCTGCTATGAGATATCGTCGCTTTGCGGTGACAAGCAAAGGATACTTTGCGCTTGTCCCACGGGGCAGTGCTGTGGGTGACAAAATATGTGTGTTGGAAGGAGTGAATGTCCCCTTCGTCATGCGCAATGCGGCTGACGAGAAGAACTCCTTTGAATTGGTGGGAGAATGTTATGTCCATGGAATCATGGAAGGCGAGATTATGGATCTCGAAGAATATCCTCTGCAGACAATCAGACTAGTCTAAACCATCATCCCCAACCCACATAGTCAAGACTTGAGATTTCGAATTAATTGTCGTCGGCACTCACCGTCCAGATGTCATGTCTCGTGTCAAATCACCCCTCAGCTTACTCCGGTATGATTGAGTGACCCGTAGCGCTTTGCTTTCACAGGTTCCTTTTCGATCGGCCAATCTGAGCGCGCAGATTTGGATTCCCCGATAAGGGTGTCTAAACCCCTTCTGGGCATTTCATTTACTCGTAACATGGTTTTGGGTGTTTTGCCGCCGGGCATTCACTCCTCCCCGCAAATCGATCAGGGGTTCGGGTATCGTGCAGAACGTTGTGGGTAATAAATTATTCTCCAGGCCTATCATTCGGCTATCGAATTCGGTACCTTTGTCATGGAGGTGATCATCGTGAAGCCAAGAAAGGCGAAATGGTTCAAGCCGTGCCAAAGTGCGGAGACAGCTCTTCATGATGGCGATGAAGACATTGGTGGAAAACCTCACCCATTCCGGCAGAGGTGTGGATTTCTTTTGCTATAAGAGGGCCCCGGTATTCGAAATGCTGAGTCTCCACGAACATCGATGACCCATGCCTCTGGTTCTGGACTTCGACAAAACATGAAGATATCTCTTGCATTCCCGGTTCTGCTTCCTGTGGCTGCTTCCGCAATTCCTCTAGATCCTTTGACCGAACGGCAAGGGATCACCGGAACAGGCCCCTACCCTGCTGTAAGTGCAATGATTCGGTACATAGGTACACCTGAAGGCGAAACTAACAAGCCAAGAAATACACCACCGACCCTGGGTTACCCAACCACACCATCTTCGTCCCCCAGAACATCAATGCTGTAAATGGCACACTGCCTGTGATAGCCTGGGGCAATGGTGGCTGTTCCGCTAACGGACTTTCTCAAGGCAATTTCCTCATGGAGATAGCTTCATGGGGATTCATTGCAGTTGCATCTGGTGGCCCCAACCAGCAGGGTTCGACAAACGCTGCCATGATGAAAGCCAGCATTGATTACGCCTCAACTTCAACTACTGGTGTATTCGCCAAGGTCAACAAGAACGCCATTGCCGCTGCTGGATTCTCCTGCGGTGGTATCGAGGCTTATGAGCAAGCTCAAGACGACAGAGTCAAAGCACTGGGGATCTTTAACTCAGGCCAGATGAGTGAGGAGGGCACGAGGAAAGTCGTTCCATATATCAAGGGAAAGCCCGTCTTTTTCTTCCTGGGCGGGCCCAGCGACATCGCATACAACAACGTAGGTCTACAGGGACTTCGGCTGGAATAGTGGCTGAAACTTTGTGAATAGGGCATGCGAGACTATAGAGCGTTGCAGCCAGGCGTTCCCTCCTGGAATGGCAATTTAAACGTAGGGCACGGGGCTACCTACGGAGATCGGAATGGGGGGAAATTTGGAAAGGCGGCACAGATGTACTTCAGGTGGGTGCTGAAATCCGAGACAAGCGCCGCCAGCTTTTTTACTGGGAACGGCGCACAGGCGGACGGTTGGACCATTGAACGCAAGGACCTGGACAAAATCAAGGTTTGGCCAACGGTACCGTCTTTGGTTCCCGGGACTATGCTAGATTTCAGTTGATATGATCAGCTCTAGTAATCTTATATGTCTGCAATGGGCATGCCCATGCCGCAAAGTTACCCAAGTATTCCTGATACTGTACACAAGCGGATGCATTCGTTGATGGCGGTGAGCATAGAATTAGTCGGATGCATGAAAGATTACGGACGCGGATGAATCTCTCACCGGCTTTGAAAAATAGGACGGCAGGGATCCCAATCTGGTTGGCGCTTACTCAGTGAATAGGGGGTTGGCCAATCAGGGTCATGTTTTCTCCCGTCACAATAACAATATTCAATATCCGGCTTAGAACGTCTACTGATCCTCATTCCCAAAGCTTACCAACTTCCGCGATGCAGCCTTGCCAATACGAAAAAGGAGCCAGGGATCGCACCTTGCTATATCCAACTGACATGGTTTGGCGGGGCGAACCGTTGCCGAAACAGTGCCTGTGTATTTGACCCAAGCCCTTAAGCACGCTGCTGCCTATGAACAAGAATCCTGTTGACTACGAAAGGAGGGTTTCCAATATCTTGGGCTGCGCTGCAAATGTTGATAGTACAACTATAAATGCGTGAGGATTTCCCCACCAAGCCCTCGTTTTCAATCAATTCGCGATTGACTCCAAGATGAAGACCTTCACTCTCTTTTCAGCGGTAACTTTCATTCCGGCCGTACTCGGTGCGCTTCCAGACGACATCGTTGCGAAGCCACTCCCAGACGGTTGCGCTTCTTATCCACTTTACGACCCCACGACGGACATTGCGGGGCCATGGATTCTTGAGGTTTCCACAAACGCAGAGAATCCAGCCATCAGGGGATTTGGCAATACCGGTGTTTATTCCATCGCATACAATCCGCGCACTGATCCGAAGCCGTCCCTACGCTGGGGATATGTATGAGTACGCTTTCTGTTTTGAAGAACGATGCTGATTACTTCAGATTACTATTCCCACTCGCTATGACATTGCAAAATTTCCACTCCGCTGTGCCTCCAACCGGTTGGAAGTCCGCGCGCCCACTGACCTAACTGGGGCGGGGGAACCAACTGCAGTGCAGTGGACCCCCTTAACTTTGAGCCCCTACCCTTACGATGCAAGTTTATTGTGGAACATACCGGCGGAACAGCCGCCAAAGATCTTTGAGCATTACCTGAATGGCGAGAAGCAGGAGGGTGTATATCTTGGTGGATACGACAACACTACTTTGTGGGGTTTCCAATATAACCCAGCTAATGTTGGCTCTTCTGGTCTGGATTATTACTATATGCGTCTTCTTGGACCAGATAGTGCTGATCCCACAACCGGGCAGAAACTCAAAGCGAACGAGACACGGGGTTACATTCGGATCAACGCTTAAGAAACGTGTCCCGGCGACGGCGACGCGGATCCAGCGTTGGCAGGGCTAGAGACAGCGTTGCCAGAGCGCAGAGGCCCATAAGGCTAGAAAAAGCGCCGTACTATCCTACAAATCTTAGAAGCTTAATTCCCTGCCTGCAATAATAGGACATATGCAAGATACTTTAAAGGATGTTTTATAACTACGGACGATCCTATATAGTTAAAGGTGTCCACTTTTATACTTTGCTTATGTATTACCAACTAAGTCCATCTTGCCGGCTGGTGTCCGAATGGAGGATATCAACGCGTCTCCAGATTTCGGGAACGAGACAGTGATTTTTCCCGTGGCCACGATGATCTCATCGAGGGTCTCGGAAACATGCAATTGAATACTGTTGTGTTGAGGAAGAACATTGCGTGGTAGGAAGTCAAACAACTTGTCGCCGAGGATGGCGTTGGACACTGTCGCTCCTTCCACTTCATCGTACCTTCCTCACGGAAGGAGCGTACTAGCGCGCAAAACAAAATCCACACCTCACGCTCCACCTGGGCAGCAACACTCCTGTCACTCCATGCCATCATCGAAATATGGAGTGAGTGCTGCTGAAGCGTAAGGTGTGAATTAGCTAACCTTAGGTTGAGTTGGTTTCAAGCAGACTGTCTATACGCGACCAAATCCGCCCTTGTGCACTCGCGTGCAATGCGGATACTGGCAACTCCCCCGCCGCCCAAAGCCCACGAGCCGGATGGCTACATCTCGTCCCCTCCAATAACGCCTACGCCAACGTGGCAGACACCCCCGCGGCCTGATGCCCAAGAGCCAGTGGCCTAACTCGTCGCCTCCAATAACACCAACGCCAACGTGGCAACTCCCCCGCCGCCCGAAGCTCGAGAGCCAGACGGCTATATCTCGTCACCTCCAATAACACCAACGCCAACGTGGCGACACCCCCGCCGCCCGAAGCCTATCCCAAGCAAACGAGTCCTCCTGAGGAAGCCGCGATGGCACTTCCAGAAACGTCTAGCGTCAACATCACCGTCGATGCACTCCAGGTAATCGAGCATAGCCGCATACTGCGCGAGGTTGTGGAGTTGCTCCGCAAAGAGAATGAGTCTACACATGTAGCTGAACCGGATCTCGAGAAGTCCGAGGCGCTGTCGTCAAAGGTAGGGCCCACCTTCGCCACTGCCAAAACCGGGGTTTTAGGGTCCCATCCCGCAAGAGCGTACTGGAGAGCCCGGTGTACTGGAAACCTGACTGATTAAACTGGTCATACTAAACTCAACAGACGCATCCCACTATTACACCGTCAGGTGTGGTCTCAACGGTCCATATCGTCGATGATATCGAGCCGAATGTCTCCGTGACAGAACCCATCGAACGACTGCTGTCGCGTGCTCGAGAGGAAGGATACGCAAGCGGATGGAATGCTTGCAAGGCTTTAGGATACAAAATTGGGATCGCGCAAGGAAAGGAAGAGGGTCTCAAGGAAGGGAGGCGACTTGCTGCTTTCTGCTTTGGAGGCGAAGGAAAAAAGCAGGAAACAGGACGACAAATCTGGATACTTCCGGGCTTTGTAGAGACAAAACTCCAAGGCAATACTGGATGCGTCTCATGTTCGGAAGTGAAAACTGCCAACCAGCCCATCATTCGAAATTCCATGCATGTACCATACTAAATCAATGTACCTCTCCATGGGTTGGATTTGCAAGCAGCTATACAGAAGCACCGACATTTTCTTTCGTGAATCTCCCATATGTGTCATTGACTCTTTTGTCACTGACTCCGAAGTCACACCTCAACTGGTGAAGATCGCCTGCACTCCTCACGTGCCATCAGTGACAACTCATTCGCAAACCTTTCGACGACAAGGTGGCCGTCGACGTTGGCCTGCATGCTGCAGAAACTCTGAGGAAACACTCCTCGATGTCAGAGGCTTCAGAGGGCGTACCACGGTTGCTTGAACGGGCTCCACCACGACCCGAGTCGCCCAATGTGTTTCCCGCTTCTGATATCCACCCAGAACCTTCACTCTAGTTAGAGGAATGCGGTATGGTGCGTGTGAAGTCCTACAAGTTCGGTGACGACGGATGAACCATTGTGGCCAGATCTGCAATTAAGTGGGAGGATAATTGCAACACAATTCCTACCAGCGTCAAGGGATTTGCTATGTCATGAGACCAGGAACAGAGAAGAGCCCAATCTTGAACGTATAATAGACTCAGTGCTGATTGGCGCAAAGGCCGGAACGTCTTTATGCAAACGCTCAGATTAACAATCCAGAACTATGAATGCTACTGTCCAGGAATCCTCCACCTGTCCATATTGAGCTCACACAAGCCGAGGCAAACCCACAACCATCCTAGCTTGCAGTTATTCGACAACACTGGCATCCTCACTGTGAGTGCTAGCCCTCGACGTAAAGAGGCGATGGTGAATTTGATTTCCATGGGGTATCGTCTCACGACGCACAAATGGACATGTCGAACCCTCAGTAACCGGAGTGGTCGGCGGTACCTGAGGAGCGTCGACAGAGTCTTGTTGCGTTAAGGTTGACAAAACGGGATGAGCAGACGGCCGGGAATCGCGGTTTTGGGCTACGTCAAACTGGGAAGCTTCTTGCGTTCGAGGGATCGGTGAAGACTGCGCGTGGTTATCCGTGGTGGGGTGAAATGGAGCTATTGAGCAGCATTGCTCCCGTGAGGCGGTCCTCACTGCATCCATGACGGTGTAGCCCCGGCCTAATATCAAATGTAAGGCATAGGCTTGGTTGTTGCCGCTCATTCGTCGATATTTCCGATAGAATACTCGCATACGGGTCGCTGAGTTAATGTGGGGTTCGCAACGAGCACACGACCCGATAGCGGTGCTTGTCCAGTCCCGTCCACCGGCGCAAAAGCCGTGATCTTGAAAGACGGCTTGGAAGGAGGCATTCAGCAGCAGCGCGTGAAGCGATCGATATGGCTCGGGGGCCGCATTTCTAAGATAGCTTCGATAGTTGTTCACCGGCATTGTAACGATAGTACTGTGGGTCGTCAGTTCATGGAGAGATATCGCAAACCCAGACTGGAAATTGGCATCCAGTTTTAGGCCTTTAAAGCCGCGCTGCATTCGCCTTCCCGATTTCCCTCCATCCGAGAGCGTAATTGGATATGGACTTACCGAGCCTAGGACTTGACTCCAATCATGAAGCTTAATATGAGAGAGATTTCTGTTCCCTTGCCGACCAGAGCTGCCTTGCTCTGAGAGTGTCGGTGTTCAAACCATAGTCCAAGCGCCACACGATGTCAAACATGTTTTCGGCGTTTTCGGTAGGGACGTGGTCGTGAAGTGATTGCCAAAAAGCGATCAGCGGGCAAGAAAGACCCGGGTAACCTAGGCAACAGAAAAGTGTCGTTCCAACCCCAGATATCGCTACGACCTAGCCGTCAATACCTACCCAAGTAGGCGGATTATAGCATACACGGTTAACGATACAGGATCACCCATAGTCGTAGAACACGAGTCTATGGAAGCGTCTTACCCCCTGTCATTGCAGATAGGGAATTGAGGTAGCGATATTCATTGGGATAGAGCGACGCTTTCTCTTCACTCTGATGACACGTCCTCTTCAGTCTTTCCCTCCTGAAGTTTTGGTTTTGGACCCTTTTGGGCGTCCGCGCTTTCGTGGAGTTTCCAGAGCCACGGTGACCTTGTTTTTCGACCCTGGTGGCCGGCCCCTTGGTCGCTTGACGGGCAGGATCTCCGCACCTTTGGCTTTTCCAAGCGTTGAAGTCTTGCGGGGCTCTGCCTTTGTGGGTCTGCTTCTTATTGCACCTGCGACGGTGTTTTCCGTCGCTACCATTGTGCCTGCCGCGGAGGGTTCATCCGCCAGTGGCAGGGTTTCGGCAACGAGGGCATCGCGAGCCGGGAAGATTGGTTCGCCCATCCACGTTAATTGTATATCCTTTACAGTTCCAGTATCTGGGTACGACCTGCTCCATCGCCTCGTCTTGGCAACCTTCCAGTCGGAACCATATTTCCCCTGCTCCACCACCAGGTTTGGAAGCAACAGAACCTTTGGAGTATGTCGAATGCTGACCCCTACCCCTTCTAATCCCTTCTGCGTTGCCGCTCGATTCCACACGAACTGTTCGATGGTCCCGGTCCTCGAGATATTAAGAAAACCCATGGGCCATCTACTCCTCCTCAGTGCTTCCAATACTCCATGAGTAGCACGGTGTGAAGTGATCAGGAGTCCCAAAACATCCCTGTTCCTCCATGCGGCTGGTAATCCCTGAAACGAGCCCTCGAGTTCCCTTATATGCCTTGGAGAGCAGAGCACATTGGCATTGCGGGCTTTGCATTGGGCGAATACGGGGAGGGGTTCGGGAAATTGAGGCAATGCCCAATGGCCCATCAGGTCAATGCCTGCGTCACCGGTCCGACCCGTACGGAGGAGTGAGAAGCCGAGTCGAAGCAGTGCGAGAGCAGAAGTGTATTCATAGTGCGTTCCGATGTATATGGACCGCGTGGGAGCGAGGTGGACGCGGCTGGCGTAATCCATAAAGGTGGACAGCGAATTGTGATGAGGCGATCCGAAGGATAGGACGACATTTGGAAGGGAGGGAACCTGCAGGATTTGTTCAGTAACGGCTGCGGCCGTAGAAGTATGTCTGCGAGCTCCTTCAGGGTAACGACTCCGTAGGCACGACTGGTAGCGTATGACGGCAGCCCTAAAGCACTGAAGGCGGGGAAAAGTACGCATTAGAATGGTGTCCGAGATGCATGGACAAGGACGACACACATGTCTGCAAGAAAATACGGGGAAAGGAGTGAGGTAGAAGTGTATAAAGGAAAACGTTAAAATCTACGATATCTGAGAGTGGAATTGAAGCGTGGGAAACGCGAACCCCTACACGCCAAGAGTTATCAGGACGCTTCACCAATCGGGGGCCTTCGAGACCTCAGCAGTGTCCGCACCAGCACTCAACGCCTCATTGAAGTTCGTTCCAAGTTGTTTCCCATACTGAACTCGCCTTACAATCCACTTTGCTCTATTGATTGAAGCACGGATTCCCCGCGCTTAGCTTTCTGACGTCGCCGTCTCATCCAACCGCTGCTAGCAAGCCCAATGGGTGACGTCCTGACCCAAATCCAGGATGAGGTGGACAAGGTATATATTCCGCAGAGCGCCCCCGCGCGAGATACTGACCCTTCATGTCGCACAGCTCCTCCTCCAAATGCAAAGTAGTCTGCAAACTGTCAAGTATCGGGCGCCGCCCTCGGCGCCTCCCGGCCAACCCCTCCTGACCTCGTTCACGGTACATGCACAACAACAAGCCCAGCAAGCCCAAGCACAGGCAGCCGCGAGCGCTCCCCAGCAGGGACAAGAAGTAGTGGCACAAACGCAAGACGCGCCAACCGCATCACTCCAAGAAGTATCTCCCGAGGAGCTCCAGAACCAGATCAAGGAGTTGTCGCACGATTTGGTACAGAAAGAACAGCAAATCGAGACGTTGATCAAGGCTTTACCAGGCCATAGTGTTTCTGAGAGGGAGCAATGGGAGAGAATGAGAACTTTGGAGAAGGAGCTGCAAGATCTGGAGCAGGAGAGGGAAGAGGCCGTGAAGGACAAAGAGGAGCTGCTTCGCAAGGTCGAAAGGCTGATCCTGGGTGTTGGTGCTGTGTAAGGAGCATAGGGTCATTTATCAAACTGGAGTTGGGCATACACGGTGGAGATATATCTATGATACCCGGGACAGAGTCCCCCAAGGAATTGATCTCTTCAGATATGACACTTGATGCTCGACGTCATGGCCGTGTATAGATCGCCGCAATAGTGCAACCTCCAAGAAGCCCCAACCTAACCAAAACGAAACACGAAAGAACACAGGCCCAGCCGACAATCCTAGGGCGCCTAACCGTAAACACCCTGATCTCGTTGTGTACGTGATCCGTACGCATGTACAAGCTTGGAGAAGAGGCACAATGGAGCGACGTTGCTCGGCTATCACTGAGTGAGCTGGCCACCTTGCCCAGGTCCGCCCCACTCGCTCTCATCGTCACTGCCTACATCGGTCCAACTCGACGGTGTCATCATGCCTACACGGGCTTCGCTGCTGACCTCACTGAACCCAGCTTCGCTAAATGCGGCGTCGGTGAAGCCGGCTTCGGAGAAGGTCTCAGAGCGCGCGTCATGGTCCGTGTCGTGATATTGGGAAAGGACGGCGATGGATTCAGCACGGCTTCCAACACTTCCAAGCAGCGATACACCGGTGAGTGCTGATCGGTCGGAACGTGGAGTGAGAGTGCCAGCGAAGACGCTCTCCGCGTCTGACCCTTCATCTTCCGTGGCGCGCTCGAGCTGCGCGGAGCCTGCTATAGAGTTTGAGCTCGCGAAGGAGTAGAAGGATTGTGTTGCATTGCCATCATCGGCCTCGACACTCGTAGCATCTGCAATTGCAGCCGACGAATCCAGATGGATGAGCTCGCCGGCCTGGTAGGTGGGCAGCTCGGCCTGGACCGTCGCGGAACTCTGGCGAGTCTCGCTATAGATGAAAGGTTTGGGAGGAGGAGCCTCTTCCTCGTCCTGGTCGAATAGGACTTGATCGTCGGCAAAAGGGTTTGCAGAAGCAGCGGCAGAGCCAGCGGCGAATCCTGCGATGCCTCGCTTCCGAACACTACCACTGGGGACATGAGCACCCGTCGCCTTTTGCACGGTGGTGTCGTCTGGTTTCAACTTCCCGTCGCGGCCGACCAGGTCATCGAAGGATTTCTGGCTTGGGTTGGTCCGGCGTCGCTCTTTACGCTGGGTCATCTCGACATCGTCCTGCCCGACTTTGGCCAACTCGTCGAGGTCGACTGCGATTCCTTCCTCTCGTGCCTTCGTTATCAGCTCTCTTCTACGAATGAATTCTTGTTTCCGGGCTTCATATTCTTCGCTGCACTCGGACGATCTCCGAGGCTGTATTTCATCTCCAAGGCTGTGTAGGGCGATGGCTATTTTGCGACGTGATTGATCTACCCACTGTCGGACCTGTGGTGATTCGTATAGCGCAATACTAACGGCGACTACGACCGATGCGGCGATGATGATGCCTGCGCGAATAAGTACGAGTGGGTGGAATCTGAGAAGGTACAGTGGAGAGATGGAGCATAGGCGGACACTCACCTTTTGCCAAGGGCGCAGGCATGTCGTCGGGACTGTGTGAACTGGCTGAGTGATTGCTGTAGGTGGAATTGCCCAGAGGAAGGGGAAAGGAGAGCAGAAGCGCAGGATAAAGGGGTCTGCCAAAGTCGACGACGTCCGTAGGCCGCGGTAGTGGCGAGAAGTTAGGCACTGCCCTCTGGGGTGGGGGACTCGTAATGAAGCTCGCCACCCGCCCACAGTACTAGTCCAGTCCAGTCTGCTTTCAGCCCCGGACATGCTCGGGAGTCTGGTGGGGCGCAGCGGGCAGCGGGCACTAGCGACTGACGCACGCGGGCGGGGTGGCTTCAATGTTGGCGCCTCTACGCAGGGACCTAGGCCCTTGCCTACAATATGCCATGCAGTGTTCCAGTGGAATACAGCAACAGTCACACAGTTACTCAGAGTTGGCACTGCTCAGTAAGAGTATTTATATAATCAGACTACCAAGACAGGAGTCTTCCTAAGAGATAGATACCGAGTTGTCCGTCGTCGTGCAACGCCATGAATGAATAATGCCCCCAATGCCAAAACACAAAAGTACATATCGCTCAATAGTCAAAACGGTCCGGCATCACAAGCGGAGCGACCAAGCTCCAGATGTAAATGGCGTAGCAGACCCAGGCACTGATGATCTTGGCCCAACTCGCCCAGTACGTCCTGCCAACAGGGACAAAATCGCCTTGCATGTCCTTCTCGTCGAAGCTGGTCGTCAGCAGGGTGGCCACCCACGTCGTGCTGAGGAAGAAGATGAGATGGAAGAGCGAGTAGTTATACTGTGTCGCGTTCACTTCGTCGTCGCGCGGATTCTTCGCCGGCCCGTCGTCCTCGTCCTCACTGTCCGAGTCGTCCAACGCCGACGCCGGAAGAGCCCCACTCTCGACGGCCGCTCGAAGCGCAGCCTGGCGCATCTCGCGCCGGGACTCGGGCTGTTGGGTTACAAGGCCATGCTCGTAATCCTCCGTACCGACTTGCGAATAGCCGTTCCCATACGAGTTGCCTTGCGACCCAAGGGCAAGGCCATACGTCGCCGCGCGCGTCGTCGTGTATGCGACAGTAATGAAGGTTACTATGGCACCGATAACAATCGTAGCTTTTCGTGTCCCCCGCGCGCGGATCAACGGATTGCACTGGTGGTCATCGGGTTCCATACCCACTGCCGACATGGTCAAGTACGTGCAGTAGATGGCGACGATGGCCGATTGGGCAAGGCCGGCCCGGGGATTGACGTTCTGTACGGCCGGATGGATCGATACCACTGAGGCGACAACGAGTAAGATCATGTTGATCTACCAGGTCAGCGACGGGCAATAATTTGGAGTCCCTTCGCTACTTACGGTGATGGCTGCTTGATTCATGCCGCATCCAGACTTGGCAAAGTAGATGTACATGACGATCGTCATGGCCAGCGAAGCAAGGTACATGAAAAGGGCCGAGCCCACAAGGAGCGAAGTCCATACGCTGGACTCGGTGACTTCGATCTTCTCCTGGCAGTATTCCGCCCAGTTGTGAGCAAGATCGACGAGGAGGATGAGTCCGATGAGGAGAAAGAGGCATGCGCCAATCATGGCGAAATAATTGCCCCAGACGATGAAGAACGAGTTCGGAATGAAGAAGGTCAGGACGACCATCCCGATCCAAGCAATGACTTTGGGGCCCCAGAACCCATTCTGGATCGGGGCGCGACCGTCCTTCGACGACCGTACCCCAACGAGCATCAGGGCCATGATGAGGTGGAAAAAGCCGAGCGCAAAGTTGATCCTCTGTACAGCGACATATCCGTAGCACTGCTCGCCGTTGCACTGTATGTCCACGTAGTCGAGAGTAAGATGCGATAGTTTCTTCATGGCCCAGTCCGTGAGCATGATCCAGGAGACGATGGAGTTGACGAGGAGAATGAGCGCATACGCAATACGCGTGGCGATGCTGTCAGACGTCAGTTTGCACATTTCAAGCACCGCATACAAGTCCCTGCGCGCACCTATTCCCACATTTTCCTCCGCATGAGCCAAAGACCGCGCTGCAGGTAGCAGCACCGCAGCATGAGGCGAGACAGCCCCATAACTACCGTTGTTAGCAGCGAACGGATAGGCGTCCATGCTAGTACTCACTGTGCCCACGCTCGGCAGCGCAAGAAAGGGAACGGACAACAAGGCGCCCATTATGGTAGGGATGGAGAGTCGTGATGGTTGCTGCAAAGTTGCAGGGTGTGCCTCGGACGTGTGGCCTGCCTGGCATGACGTTTGACGTTGAGTTGAGTTACCTAAGGGTTTTGCCAAGCCCTGGTTTTATCTTATCCGGAGAGTCCCGCAACCTCGCGCCATCGCAACCGAGACGAAATGGCATCCATTCCAACCTCTGAACTGACGATACTATTGCACCGACACGGAAATCTCAACTGATATATTCCCATACCGAATCAACTTAAGCCATACGGCCGCCATTCCGAGCTTCTTCTTCCACCGGAGCCAGTATCAATATCGCATCATCGATGCTTCGTGTTGTCCTCCCAAGTAGCCGTCTAGCTCTCTGCGAGCAATCATGACCGTGGCGGAAACGATGGCACACAAGAAACTCAGATTAGTCTCGGTTGTCGCGGCTACGGCCATATCACTTGCGTGTGGAACCAACGTGGGTGCCAGAAAAGCCCCTTAGGTCGTGGCAGCAGCTAACAAGTGATCCAGTATGCCTATTCAGCATGGGCACCGCAGTTCGTGATATCCCCGCACCCTCCTACTACGCACGGCAGCTGATACTGTCCAGATTCGCCGAAAAGCTGCAGTTGTCGGCCACAGAGAGCAATGTCATCGTACGCCCATCTTCCGTCTTTCTTATCAATGGTTCTTATACACCGTAGGGAACGGCAGCAAACATTGGCATGTATGCGTCGGGAATCCCCATGGGGATGATCACGGACCGAAAGAGTCCACGACTGGCAGCTGTGATCGGCATGCTTGCACTTGGACTCGGCTACTTTCCCATTCATCGGGGTACGTTAATTGTGCCCCGCCCCATGAGGTTCTGTCGAGATGCCTCTTAGCACATGTTCAAGAACCACCTTCCATATACATGCTTCATATGTATTCTGGCTGACTTGAAATAGCGTATCAGAATGGCGTTGGATCTATGAGTGTTGGATTGATCTCCTTCTTCTCGTTTTTGACCGGTGTGGGCAGTTGTGCTGCGTTTCAAGCCGCCCTGAAGATTGGTAGGTTCAATATCACATACCGTGGCAATCTTTACTGAGCAGGACAGCCACTCTGAATTGGCCGACACACCGCGGGACAGCCACGGCTTTTCCGTTAGCCGCTTTCGGTTTAAGCGCTTTCTTCTACACGCTGATAGCAGGGCTCGCATTCCCCGGAGATACCGCTGGATTTCTTCTCCTTCTTTCCTTGGCCACATCTCTCCTGGTTCTCATCTCCATTCCATTCCTTCACGTCGTTGAACATCAAAGGGGCACAAACTACGCTGTGCTCCCCACCAGCGACCGACCGCGGCGTGACTCGAATCTACTGCGTCGAACCAAGTCCAATTCAAGCAAGTATAGCAGCAGTGCCGTCCCTGCGCCGGAGCCAAGTAAGTCCCGTTTTTCCATTTTCTGTTGCTTGGCCCCTTGTCAGCAGCCAACCTTCACTAGCAGATAATGACGATCAAACTCGTGCATCAGACGAAAGCTCTTCCCTTCTCTCCATGCCTGGGGACATTCTGGAGCCGCCCGGAGACTCCCAGAGCCATTCAACACAACGCTCACAATGGATAGATGTTACGGGGCTGGAGTTGCTCTCCAAGATCGAGTTCTGGCAGCTGTGGATTCTCCTGGGCTTGTTGACTGGTGTCGGTTTAATGACGATCAAGTAGGAGTTCCGCAGCATCTCTTTTGCGTCTCGCTAATCTTCTCAGCAACATCGGTCATGACGTACAGGCCCTGTGGAACCACTATGATGACTCAGCCAATAAGGAGTTTGTGGCCGCGCGGCAACTCATGCATGTTTCCATTATATCCCTGGGCAGCTTCTTCGGCAGGCTTCTTTCTGGAATAGGATCCGACCTCATCGTCAAACGGTTGCATATGTCGCGATTCTGGTGTGCGGGAGCCTCGGCGACTATCTTCATGGTCGCTCAGCTCTGCGCCATACGACTCGAGAACCCAAACCTCCTGTGGACCGTATCAGGCCTTACCGGCCTTGCGTATGGTGTGCTTTTTGGAGTTTTCCCAGCCCTCGTGGTGGACGCTTTCGGCCCCGCAGGGTTCGCCGTGAACTGGGGATTCATGACGCTGGCGCCCGTCGTCAGCGGCAACATTTACAATCTCTTTTATGGGGCAGTCTTTGATGCGCATTCTGAGAAGCGGCCGAGTGGGGAGAGGATCTGCCTCGAGGGGTTGGCCTGTTATCGTACGGCGTATTACGTGACATTTGTTTCCAGCATACTTGGTATCGTTGCGTGTCTCTGGGGTATTAGGCATCAGCATCACGTTAGTAAACAGGAAGAGGAAGAGACGCATCATGACGCCTAACTGTAGCGATCGCAAAGGGGTTCCATATCCTGTACATAGCACCCGGATTTAGATTGACTTGATAAGGATCAGGTAAATCATAACGCTGAAAGACTTCGCAGGCTTGTCCCGCCAGTTCAGTCATCTATTGCGTTCGGAAATGCGGCGAGTGCTGGGTGTACATGTCTCACGTGCATTTCTCCCAAGCGTTTGTATCGTTACCTATGTCTACTACCCAAGTAGCAGGGAAAGTGGCGATCGACGATTGTAGGTTAATGTAGACCTTTGGAAAAAGGTCTGTTCAACTAAGGATCTCCATCTACTAACACCTCCAGTAGGATGTACCTAGCTCGCTTCACGCTTATTCCGTTGACCGGGTGCACTTGCACGAATGGAATCCATGGATGTTACCGCCAACGGAGGTTTGGACTCTGCCCTTATCCCGGTCACTTTTCTTAAGTGGTGGTCTATGAAAAACGTGGCAATAAACCAGGATCGTTCCTTTGGTATGCGAATCCTGCATACCCTATAGTCTATAGCGCACTGGCAACCTGCCCTAAGTTCTGTAAACTACAGCTCTGCTCCGCCATCTACTAGGTCTGCCGTGATAATTAAGAATTATCTTGGCGCAAATTTTGCAAAATAAGCTAGTTTAGCTCTGTATTTGCTAGGAGCCCCGTTGTTTACAGTGCAGACAGGGTAGACGGGGCAGAGAGGGCAGCTCGCTGCTATAAGGACCCTGCCTCTCCCCCTCTCTCTCTGTTATTTCTCTTCCTCTTCTCTCTCTTCTTTTTCTTTCTTAAGTATAGAGTAAGTCTCTTCCTCTTCCTCCTCTTCTTCTATACTAACTGGGATTGTAGGGAAAGCAGCTGCAGACACGTAGTTACAATTAGTGTAAGTTTTTCTCCTTCTCCTTTTCGTCTTTCTTTAGCTAACAGAAGTAATAATAAGAGACACAAAAGCAGGCACGAAGGCAGGCACGAAGCCTAAGAGCAAGCGGGTTATATATCGTCGGCTTCATCAACACCAACGCCACTGGAGCAGATTTAGGAACCGAGAAAAGAGGCTTCCCCTAACTTGCGAAAACAAATTTTTGCAGAGCTAGAGGATAAAGATAAGGAGCAAACTATGTGCAAGCGGGTTTGCAGCATACGCGTGCCTAAAAAAACACAAGCGCCTTATAACAACGTTTTTCGTAGATGACTACAAGGAGGGGGGAGTAACTAAGGTCAAGGTAGAAGGCAGTATGTCTCTTGTTGTAACTTTCAGTTCCTAGATGTTGATGTCCTTAAAGCAATGGATTATCTTAAGCATTGATTCGAATATACCATCCCAATCCTCAAAGGCATCTTTCACGCTACCTAGCGGATACGACTGAACTTTGTTGCAAGGTTGGATCGGCATGGGTTCCTCCTTCTTATCACACTCTCCAAGTCTTCGAAAAGTCGCTTTCGCGACCCGGGAGGAGCTTCTGTGTTTGGCTCCCAAATCTGTCTACGACACGTAGTCGCCGTCGTCCGGGAAGTCGGGTGGTGGTGGTGGTGTGGTCAGAGAAAGAATGCGAAACGGACAAGCTTGGATAAGACGAGCTCGAAGACGACGACTTCGGAGAAGATCTTGATGAGCACAGGGACACTGACGGTACTATGGACGATTGAGTCCGTCTAGTAAGGCGGCCAGGACTAAGGGTTCAAGCTTGTGTTTGATTGCTTGTTTCGTGATTACCAGCAGCGGTGGAGGGATTCCAACTGCCAACTGCGACTGGAAGGCGAGATTATTAGGGGCATCCGCCCAAGTATTTGTGTGTATCTATCATCTTACATTCGGAACTTCAATTCACGTCACTCTGATTACTTATCCTACAGCCTCTGCCACAAGTGTAACGACTCTCTTAACGCAATCCAGGCCGACGAGTGTACTTTTGCAATGGCCCAATTACACCTGGTGACCCAGTTCGTAACTTCGCTTCCAGCGGCACAAGCTGTGCACCCGGTATATAATTATAAGAATATCATTCCAACGCCCTGTTACCGCGTGGAATATCGGTGATACGCCTTCAGCCAGTGAATTCAGTCCAAACGCCCCAAGAAGATACCCACTCGTTGCAGTATCGCCACACAACGCCGGTCCGATCCGAATCTTCCAGTCTGTCCCAAGCATCATGTACATTCCCATTCTTGACGCCGCGACTCTACTGAACGTGGCGAAAGCGCGAACCATCCCATTTCTCAAAGGCATCCTTCACGCTACCTAGCGGATAGGACCGAACCCGCACATTATGAGGTCTCCCTGCACCGAGAAAGGCGGTCCATAACGGGCTGAATCCGCCGCCGCTCAGCGAGATAATCTCTCCCAGATTGTGCCAAGTGGTGATGATGATGGCGCTGGAGGCTTCGTCCTCTCCGAGCTCCATCTTCGCCTCGTACTCGGTGACGCAGAAGGAACCTTGTTGCAGGGAGATGGCCGTCCGTGGGGGAGGGTCATCGAAACTGGTGATATCAGAGCTGCAGTCGCAGTCGCTCTCCCGCGAGCAGCCCATGTATCGCCTGCTCCGATAATCCTGTGTCGAGACGAGTTGTCTTTCAAAGCCTCCGTCATACCACGGCTCTCTCCGATGAGTAGTGGAAACATGCTTGCAGATGTCTAACTCGGAATCGAGCAGTGAGGCAAAGTCGGCATCCCCCTCGTCAGGAGAGAAAAGAACCAGGTAAGTGCATCGCATTAGAAGGTGCCCGGCTACGATGCGTGGCGTAACGGTCAGCTTTATGGACCTGTCGCTTTCGTTTCTGGACTGAGTGCCTGTGTATTCATCTAGCAAGATGTTTTGGATCGCACCATCTGGGTGAACCCGCAATACGTCTCTGAGGATGATGGGGAGGCACTCAATTGCATGGCCAAATCGCACATGGAGTGGTGTGAACAGTGCAGCTTTGGGGTGCTCACTTGGATCACGTTGGTTAGCTTTGCTGGGGCGGATGTCGGGCTGTCCTAGTTCCAGTAGTTCAGAGGTAATCAACTGCGCCAGCAACAAGGATAAATCCTCCAGGCAACTGCAGTGCAGAATAGATAAGACCAACCACGATTCGGTGCCAAGGACCTTCAGCAATCCTTTGCACGAAAGCGTCAATGAGGCTTCTGAGCTCGGTGGAAGGAATTGGGCAATGCGCTGGAGCAGTTCTGTTGGAAGGGCAAGGAATGACGCGCCCGTGGCGGGCACCACAGCACCGCTGGCGAAGCTTGAGGTGAGCTCGCGGTTGAGGCGTCATGGCGAACTTCCCTATGAATATTGCTCCTGGGGCGAAACCGTGATATCGATGGGCACTGGCCCATATCCAGGATATTGGATCAATGCACCTGTCGGTCCAAAAAGAATAGATGGACGACCCTGGGTTGGGGAGTGAGGGTTGTTGCAAGGTTGGATCGTAACGATGCTAGCTATAGTCTAGCACCATCTCCTAGGTAGTGTTGGTGCTAGATTCGCTTACACCGTCAGTGTACGACATTCCCTTTCTAGAAAGTCGGGGTCGGCGCTGGTTTTTGACCGACCCTTCTTGGCAACTGCCCAGGCGGCGCGATCCGGGACGCGTGGATCCATGGATGGATCATGGTGCCCTTTTTTGACTTCGCGGCAGTTGGGTTTGGATGAAACGCAACGATGCAACTGACCAATAATGGGCCCGCCGAGACTCGTGGAACTCCATCAATGACCCCAGCCCGGCCCCTTGTCTTCTCCAGGTTTACGGTTATATGTTCACAGCAGTGCCAAGGGATGCGTCTGATGCGGTTAGCGTCACAGGGGCAAGTACCCCCTTCTCTGTCTTTCCCATGTTCACAAAGGCGCCGTCAGATTTTCCTTAATGCCTGGCAGACGGCGAACTTCTCCCACCGCTCCTTGTAGGGTGGGCGGTACCTGGACCTGTCTTTGGACGACCTGCCTTTGTGCTCTGTCTTGAGAATTGGAGCCGAAATTTGGAAATACGAGAATTGCGGAAATCCATCCATTCTAGGCATCAGTCTAGCTTAAGAACCCCAACACCCCTAGTCCAAAAAAGTTCAACAAACTGGTTCAAATGACGGTCGGTTCCTTCTGCCACGGAGTACAATCGCTATGACTTCCTGTGAGAAAGCTGAACACCTCCCAACCTCAGCACCTGCTGCCACCAGTGCCGGTTCCATCGAGCAGAATGGCAATGCCATGGCGGTTGCTGCAGCTGCCGACGGCGAGGGGACCAAATCTGAGAAGGATGGAAAACCGACCACAGCACAGGAGGATCAGAAAGACGAGAAGAAACCGCAGGCAAGCCTCGGGAATTACTTTGTATGCCTATGTCTCCGACAATGTGCTATACTCTGTTTATTTGACTAACTTTTATAAGCGCGTTCTGACATACGGGACCAAGCTGGACGTTTTCTTCATGGTCGTCTCTTGCTTGACGTCCGTGGGGGCGGGATTAGCATTGCCACTCATGAATATCGTCTTCGGTACCTTGCTCATAACGCAGAGTTCCCTTCGTAGCCACTGACTTTCCTAGGTTCGTTGGTCGGCAATTTTACCGGATATTTCACTGTCAATACAACCGTCACAAAGGAGCAATTCCAATCGGCCGTCAACCAGAATGCGTGAGCCACCAGCCATACACACGTTTTTGATATAGCTAATCACCAAATAGCCTCTATATTGTCTATCTCTTCATTGGCAAATTTGTACTGTCCTATGTATCCATGGTACGGGACTCATCAGCCACCTTCGATTCACAACTCACCGATCCAGTTTACCATTCGCATCAGCGGCCTTAGAATCTCTGCAGCCTTCCGGCTGTCATACCTTCGCGCCACATTTGCTCAACCGGTGAGCCGCATTGACACCGTTTCGCCTGGAAAAGTCTCCACCCGAATCACCACTTCGTCAAACACAATCCAGCTGGCCATTTCCCAGCACTTTGCCATGTTGTTCCAGTCCCTAGCATTCACAATCGGACTATATGTCGTGTCCTTCATCAAGAGCTGGCTGCTCACTTTCGTTGCAAGCGCCTCTCTGCCCTTCATTCTAATCAGTTACGGCAGCCTCGTATGAAATAGGTCTTCTTTGTCTTGTTTAGAACTGTTCTAACATTTTCTAGGTTCCTCCGTTCATCAAACTGCACAAGGTAACGGAGAGCTATCACGAAGATGCCTCGGCTCTGGCGTTTGAGATCTTCTCTTCTATCCGTGTCGTGGTGGCTTTTGGTGCCCAGGCCAAGCTGGAGAGGCAGCACGCTTTGCTCCTTGATAAGGCCGCAAACAACGAGAAGAAAGTAGCACCCCTCATGGGTTTGATGATGTCACCTTCCATGATGGCCATGTACGGGACATTTGGACTTACATTTTGGTTCGGCATCAGGCAATATTCCCGAGGTCATATTAATAACATAGGCGATATCATAGTGTGAGTGGCTACGCCCGATTTCGTCCACGTGGACACGTCGCTGATTCCAAAAGGGTCCTGTTCTCTGTCATGATGGCAGTCATGAACATTGGCAGGCTTGCAAGCCCGCTCATCGCCATCTCGAAAGCCGCGTCGGCAGCAACGGAGCTTTTTGCCGCGATCGATGCGCCCAAACCTGATATCACCGGGTTGAAGGATCCGGACGTCTCATCAGATGCCGATATACGGTTCGATGGCGTTTCCTTCTCCTACCCTAGTCGGCCCAATGTTCAAATCCTCAACGATTTGAACGTCAAATTCGAAGCTGGGAAGGTCACTGCTATAGTTGGACCTTCTGGTTCTGGAAAAAGCACCGTGGTTGCTCTCCTTCAACGATGGTACGAGCTGAAGGGCACCACCGCGGACGCCGGGGACAAGACAGAAGACGGCAATCATGCACAGGGAGATGGTGAGCAAGAGAAGGGAGAAGCTACAGTAGCCACCAAACCAGCCCCAGAAGTGGAGGAAAAATCGGAGCCTCATACTTGCACTGGAGTTGTGCATATCGGCGGAGTGAACCTCCGCAATGTAGATCTAAAATGGTGGAGAAGCCAAATTGGTCTGGTGCAGCAGGAGCCCTTCTTATTCAACGACACCCTATTCAACAATGTCGCCTTTGGCCTCTGCGGCACGCCGCTTAATGATGCTTCCGATACCGAGAAGATGACGTTGGTGGAAGAAGCCTGCAGGGAGGCATACGCAGAGGAGTTCATATCGAATTTGCCTGATGGATACCAAACCATGGTTGGAGAAAGCGGCATCAAACTCTCTGGCGGACAGCGTCAACGTATAGCCATCGCACGAAGCATCATCAAACAGCCCTCCATCCTGATTCTCGACGAAGCCACATCAGCCATCGACGTTCGCACAGAGAGGATAGTCCAAGACGCTCTAGACCGTGTATCAAAGAACAGAACCACAATCGTTATCGCTCATCGCCTCTCTACAATCAAAAAGGCCGACAAAATAGTCGTGCTGCGTAATGGCCGTCTTGTGGAAGAGGGGACTCACGAAGCCCTCCTCGACATCGAGGATGGCGTTTACCATGGCCTGGTGCATGCACAAAATCTCGCACTCGAGGCGGAAGAAGAAACGAACGAAGAGACGGAAATCCATCTGGTGAAGACCCATGAAACAGATCAGTCACGTGATCACAAGGTCGAAGAACATGTCGTTGCCGAGGATCCTGAATACAAGAATAGAGGCCTGTTGAACAGCTTCGGCGTTCTAATAGTCGAACAAAAACACCACTGGGTCCTGTATGCTCTCGCCATCTTGGGTGTCCTCGGAGCAGGCGCTGTGTTTCCACTTCAAGCATGGATTTTCGCCAACGTCATCGCCGTCTTTACATATACCGGGGAGAAGTTCGTGAAGGACGGGAATTTCTGGTCGGGAATGTTTGGTGTGGAAGCTGCTGGGGTCGGTTTGGCCTATTTCGTCTTGGGACTCTGCGCGCACCTGATCTCGGTGGCCATAACCCGACATTATCGACAAGAATACCTCAGCCATATCATCCGCAAACGCATACCTTTCTTCGACGCCGAGGGCCATTCGCCAGGTTCTATGACTTCGAGCATCAGCTCTGACACTACGCAGTTGCAACAGCTTATGAGCACGGAGATGTCGATGGCGTTGATCGCTGTTGCGAACTTAGTTGGCTCAACGATCATCGCCTTTGTGTATGGTTGGAAATTGACTCTCGTGGGCCTCTTGGCAGCGCTTCCGCTGATCATTCTGGCCGGGTACTTCAGAATCAGCCTCGAGATGAAGTTTGAAAAGATGACCGCCGCCGTCTTCCAAGATAGCTCCCAATTTGCCACAGAGGCTGTGGGAGCTTTCCGCACCGTCTTGTCGCTGACCATGGAAGACCTAATCACCAATCGATACCAAACGCTCCTCCGTGGCCAGGTTAAGGAAGCGTACGGAAAGGCAAAGTACGGCACTGTAGTTTTCGCTGCTTCAGACAGCGTGGATCTGGCGTGCATGGCCCTCTCATTCTGGTACGGGGGCACACTTCTCGCATCGCGAGAGTACGATCTCATGAGCTTCTTCGTTATTTACATGGCCGTTATCCAGGGAGCTATTGCCGCTGGTCAGTGGTTTTCGTTCGCGCCTAATATGGCCCAGGCTACAGCGGCTGCCAACAGAATTCTGAGCATGCGGCCAACAAGCAGCTCGAAGGCTACCGACTATCGCCCGATGCCGGACTCGGAAGGTCAAGGTGGCGGCGTAGAGTTCCGGAATGTCTATTTCACGTACAAGTCCCGTGAAGTGCCGGTACTCTCGAATTTGAACCTCCATATACAGCCTGGGCAATTTGCTGCGCTTGTAGGGGCTTCCGGATGCGGGAAGTCGACTACCATTTCTCTTCTGGAGCGTTTCTACGATGCAACGTCTGGTCATGTCCTGTACAACGGACAAGACATCACCACGCTCGATCCGGAGGAGTACAGGAAGCGGCTTAGTCTTGTCAGCCAAGAGCCCACGCTTTATGAAGGCACCATCAGGGACAATGTGGGGCTCTCCAAGGACGATGCTACCGACGACGAGATAGAGCTGGCTTGCAGAGATGCTCAGATCCACGAGTTTATTGTGTCGCTGCCAGACGGATACAACACGCGGCTTGGGCCCAAAGGCATGTCTCTCAGCGGTGGTCAAAAACAGCGTCTGTCGCTCGCCCGGGCTCTGCTTCGGAAACCTGACCTACTGCTCTTGGATGAAGCAACGAGTTCGCTGGACTCCGAAAGCGAAAAACTGGTTCAAGCGGCAATCGAGCGCGCGGCTGCTGAGAAGGGACGGACCGTCATTGCTATCGCTCATCGCCTAGCTACCATCCAGAAGGCCGACTGTATCTTCGTCCTGGGCAGTGGAAAGGTGCTCGAGAAGGGTGACCATCAGGCGTTGTTGCGAAAGAAGGGTATCTATTATCAGATGGTTAGTGGCCTCAACAGATTCCGTTTAAAGGCTAACGAAGTTCAGTGTCAAGCCCAGGCCCTCGACCGCTAGGCTTCACTTCAGGGGGTGTGTCTCACAACTTCACTTCATTTGCATTCCCAATCGGTACCTCTCCCCTTCTGGACTCTCCCTTACGTAGGCGCATCTCCCTCCCCCAAAATAATCTAATATTCTCGAGACACTACTCTCTACCTTGGATCTGGGTTGACAGCTCTGGTGGCACAAAGTACCACATCTGGAGCTGGCTCGGTATGTAGTGACGGATGCGTTTGATAGCCATGTTCACGTCCACGTCCTTCTCATTGTACTGTATAAAAGCACTCCCTTCAGCGTTGTCAGGAGAACATAATCACGTGACAGTCAGCTTGCGCCTCATTGTGGCTGGTGAATTGAGAGCCCTGAGGCTGAGTTGCTTCGCCCCAGCCCTGGAGTACCCAAGCCCCGCTGTCAAGTCCAAGGTTCATGAGGGATGGATGCGAGGCCCTTCACCATCAAACCATGAAGTGGCTCAGCCGCACACATTCTCCTACGCCGGCGTGCCCGCCGTTCGCACTAGTAGGGACGTCACTTGGGTATTATGTGGCGTACTTTCATCATATAAAGCCCACCCCCGTGTGATCCCGCAATCACAGCTGCTCATCCCACCCCTCTCCCTCCCCCGCCTCCTGGTACCGTAAGCACCAGCATCCACTACTCTCTCCCTTCTCCAACTCTTCATTTCTCGAGATTTTCTGTCCAGAAACCACAAGCAGTCATGTCTAACCAAGACTACTATGCTCATCAGAGCGGGGGCTATAATCAAGGTCCCCCGCAACCAGGCTACGATGCATACAATCAGCAGCCGTACCAAGGGCAACAGCAGCACTACGGGCAGGACCAATACAATCAGGGCCACCAAGTGAGTTTCTCAGGGGAAACCCGTTCGGTTCGCTTCTAACATAGATCGTCTAGGGGCTTGCTCCTGCGTATGGCCAGCAACACCCGCAACAACAGTATGGAGCTCCTCCTCCTGGGGCCTACGATCAGTCGCAGGTCTACGACCCCAACCGCGGCACAAGCCCGTACCCACCATCGCAGCAGCCGTACGGAGGTCCTCCGCATCAAGGCTACGGCAACCAACCGACAAACGCCTACGACCACCAAGGCGCTCCTGGGGCTCCTGGGGCTCCTGGGGCTCCTGGAGGTCCTGGAGGTCCAGCCGAAGGGGAACGCGGTCTCGGCTCGACATTGGTCGGCAGCGTAGGTGGAGCTTTTCTTGGTCATAAGATGGGTGGTGGTGCACTGGGGACGGTTGGCGGCCTTGTTGCTGGCGCAATCGGCGCCAACATTCTGGATAGTAAGCACGACAAGTAAGCGCTGACCAGTCTTCCTATATGTCCGAATCGAGCTGACCGCTTGTCGATAGGAAAAAGAAGGAGAAGAAGCACAAGCACAAGCAGAGCAGCTCCCATGGCGGATCTCACCACGGGTCCTCATACGCGGGTTCGGCGGCCGGTCTTGGAGGCCTCTACGCTGGGAGCCATAGCAGCCACGGCAAGAAGCACAAGAAGCATAGGAGCCGCAGCCGTGGCGCCTCCAGCAGCAGTTCCTCTAGCGACTCGGATTGAGCGCTGTAGTCGGAGCGCGCACGGCCCTGATGGCGCCCTTTTCGTTGTCTCCTTTTGTATTTGGTATTTCTATGAGAGCTTGTCGGGAGAGAAGCGCCTGAGACGCTGGCTGGGTTGGGTGAACTGGCTCCCCTGTGTAATGAGTAATGATATCCCTATGACACTGTTAACTATATGCATTCCCAGGGGTTGCCAAATGTGGATGAACCGGTGGGAGTCTCTTCTTTTGGAGCAAAAACCTATGGAGATCATTGTTGTTCTGACCATTCTTCCAGAAGGAATCTCATACCTAGATATCATTTGACATATTAGTCCTAACATAGGATACGGGGCGTGTATATCTGGGCCCGCCCTTTCACATTCATCACATGTTTAATAAATAGTTGATCTTCCGTGTGTGTCTAGGGATGCCTATCCCAGGGCTTCCAGATGTTTCCCAACTGGGCTAGCGCCACACTCGAAATTCTCCACGAACACCCCACCAACACCACCATAGAAACTTTCAACGGCATCGCCATTTCCCGCCTTGTATTTTCCGTGGGTACCTTCGAAAAAAGATGGGCGACATTCTCCTCCAATTTCTGCGGCACTCTCTGCCGGATGAGCTTGCCTCCTCTCTGTCAGAAACTCTGCAGCAACTCCAGGACGGGAACTTCTCGGCCGTTTTCCAGGACCCTGAAGTGCAGCTCCTGCTAGGTCACCAGGAAAACGACGCCACGAAGGATGCCCATTTGAACGATTTTCCTGTATGGAGTGACTACATTTTCCACAGGCTGGGATTGCTGTTCTCGAAGAGGAAGAACCAGGAGGGCGGAGAGCTGGAAATCAAGGACTCGCCAGCATGTCGCCAGCACCTCTTCTTCTTGGTCGCCATTGCGGCGCTCTACGCGTTTGTGCAGTCCAATGTGACGGGGCCTCCCCTGCCCTTCTACTCTGCACAGGCAATCTTTCACAAGGAAATCTCCTCGGACCCCGCGGCGCTGGCTAGAGCGAGAGAACAACTTGTCGCTTCACTCGCAGCAGATGGTGTTGCGGCGTACAAGCTCACACCAAACGTGGAGTTGCTCTGTTTAGCGGAGACAATTCTGATATGTCCACCTATCCAGAAGAATATTGGCCCTGCGTCGACGTGGGCAAGATTGAGGGTCGATTTCATGCACCAGAGGCTGCTATCCGAAGTAGCACCTTCATTGCAAGAATCCATTTACGCGGAGTTGGAGCCGCTGGAGAAGACTCTTCTCGAGTGCGAGGCTAGGGAGAAGATTCCGGATCTGCATGTGCATTATCTGCTTGAAAGAGCAGCCATCCACACACATCATGGTTTCGATAAGAAAGCAAGGGCGGACCTGGACCGGGCAGCTGCAGAGCGCAAGTTCGAGTATGCCTTGACAGGTCTGATGGGCAAGAGGACCAAGTTTCAGCAGAAAGATACCAGTCAGCTGCTGGTTCTGGCAAAGAGTCACGGCACGGAAACAATCAGGTCTACAGATGAGGCTTCCGTCAACAAGCCCAAGAATCTGGACCTCAACGACGATACTCTGCTGGAGAGCATATCATTCACCCAGGAACCGTCTTCGTCTAACGGAGCTGCAAAGGAAGATTCTCCGTCTTCTCTCCCGGCTAGCCTCGCCTCACTCGATCCTTCTAATCAACCCCTTCTTGACCCCCTGGACTCTGTCATTCTCCTTTCTTTGGCCTCCAGCATCACCAACACGAACCCCGCCGATGGCCTGACGAGAGAAGAGACTCTCCCCTACGCCACACGTGTTCTAGAAGGTGGTAGCTCCAACTGGCAAGTCTACACACAGGCCCTGCTGGTGAGAAGTCGCATCGAAGGGTACAAGTCTCGAACGATGGAACGTGGATTGCTGCAGTTGCAAGCGCTCGTCGACCAGGTCATCGCAGAGACGACATCTACAGATGAGGGTGGCCCCTCCTCGTCTGACATAAACAACGCTCCTGCAGACCCATCTGGACAAGTCACTTCTTTCCTCCCAAAGGCGAAGGCCGAAGAATCGGCCCCAGTCCAAGACCGCCTAGCGTACGTCTTCTCCCTCTCCACTCCAACACGTTGGGATATCGAAGCCGAGCTCGCCGCCCGCTGGGTCAGCGTCGGCGGTTTACGGTCTGCGCTCGAGATTTACGAGCGCCTGGAGATGTGGGCCGAAGCCGCCCTCTGCTGGGCCGCCACGGACAAGGAAGATAAGGCAAAAAGGATCGTCCGGAGACAGCTCTTCCACGCCACGGCCGGCCCCGACAAGGACGACGTCGCAGACCTCGAGGAGGAGAAGTGGGAGGGTCCAGAGCGGGATCCGCCTCCTGCCGAAGCACCACGACTATACTGCATCCTGGGCGATATCGATCGCGATTTGAGGATGTACGAGAAGGCGTGGGAGGTGTCTGGACGGCGCTACGCTCGCGCCCAACGCTCGCTGGGAAGACAGTACTTCGCGCAGAGAGAGTACGAGAAGGCGGCCGAGGCGTATGCGCTCAGTCTGAGGATGAATGCGCTGAGTCACCCAAGTTGGTTTGCGTTGGGATGCGCATATCTGGAACTGCAGCGTTTCAAGGATGCCGTGGAGGCGTTCTCGCGGTGTGTGCAGCTCGATGACGAGGATGCAGAAGCGTGGAGCAACCTGGCGGCTGCGCTGTTGCATCTTCGACCGAAGAAGAAGGCGGAGAGTGGCGAGACGGAGGTGACAGCCGAGGAGAAGAAGGGAGAGGAGGCAGAGGGCTCCAGCACGAGAGAAGCGGAAGAACGGACTATCACTCCCCACCCACGCCGCGACGCCCTCAGAGCCTTCAAGCGCGCCGCCAATCTCAAGCACGACAATGCGCGCATCTGGTCGAATGTCCTCGCGGTGGCGGCGTCGACCAACCCCCCAAGCTGGCAAGATGTTGTCTCAGCACAGCGGCGCATATGTGACCTGCGCGGCTCGACGGAAGGTGAGAAGTGCATCGACGTCGAGATCCTCGACATGTTGGTCATGCAAGCTGTGAACGAAGTGCGGGAGCAGCAGCAGCAAGGAGTAGAAGATGCGATGAGCCGACCCGGGCTGCCTCGCCTCGTGCAAGAACTAATCGACAAGACCATCAAGCCGCTCATCACGGCCTCGCCAAAACTGTGGACCATACTCGCCACGCTGTATTTGCATACGAACCGTCCGTCGTCTGCGCTGGAGGCCCACGAAAAGGCCTGGCGGGCAGTGACATCGCAGCCCAAGTGGGAGAGCGCCGGGGAGGCATCATGGAATGCTGTTGTGGACCAGACGATCGACCTGGTGGATGCATATGAATCTCTTGGTCCGAGGGAGCGGACGGAGGGGCTTGCGGCAGGGAGTGGCGAGCTAGTCGCTAAGGATTGGAAGTTCAAGGCTAGAAGCGCGATTAGGAGTGTCATGGGGAAAGGAAAGGAGGGGTGGGAGGATAGCGCCGGTTGGGAGAAGTTGCAAGAGAGGATGGAGGATTTGAAGACGAGTAGTGTTTGAATCTCCATGGACGGAGAGCGTGTGCTACGTCCGCATGGGCGGGAAGAATAGAATTCCACGCAAAAGTTTGTTGATGATACGTTTTTGTTTATTCGTGCCATATACCTTAGGGTTACAATCAGGATTGCCATGGACACACCACTATCAAGATCCTCAAGCCATTCTCCCGCCCTCTGCAACCGATGTATACGGCAGGCCAAAATCCACCACTCACTCCTCCCAGCACATCATCTTCACAGCATCCAACACTCCGCACTCCGGATCTTCCGATCCATCTTCTCCAACCTATCCACTCCGACCTCTCTCCCCTTCTCGCCAATCTCAACCCACATGGCCCCCGTCGCATCCTTGCTACACCCCATCTCGCTATAAAACCCGCACCGGAAACCTTTGCTCACACTCAACGAGCGCGTAGCTTGATCCCAATTCCCGAAGAGATTGCTCATGTCGATGCAGAAGCCCCTACCAGGGTTGTCTCCGGGAAGAGCCACCCAGTCGTCCAGGTTGCGATTTTGGCCCGGATTACGGCTGGGTAGCTTGTAGAGGGTGGCGGCGCGGCCGTCTTGGGCGGCGGAGACGGACATGACATCGGTGTTGGAGATCTTTAGAGTAAGAGCAGGGGAACTTGGGGTGTAAACTGGGGAAGGGGGAGGGCACTTACGGAGATACCCATGCTGCCACTTGGCTCTGCGGAAACGGCGCCCTGTTCCTCGGGGAACATGGTAGCTGGGAAGCAAAACATAGTGGAGCCCAAGAGGACGGAGAGCATCAGGTAAAGACGCATTGTAGGAGTCGGTTGAAACGCTGAAGGTTGCGCTTTAGCGTGATGGGAAAAGGAGAAGGAGACCGTTTATGTATTGTGGCTCGCTTTTGAGGAGTGGTGAAACGGCATATGGTGACGTAGGCCATCGCGAGGGGATGAACGTCCATGACCTCTTCCCTGACCCCGTCGTTTGTAGCGGTGAAAGGGCCCCCCTCGCAGCAACAGAAGGGGTGCAGTACTTCGAGTGCTGTTCATTCGCCGACAGAGTACAACCATCACATGTGGACCCACGCGCTATCAACACGATTGATAAGATATGATATATATACATAACTCCTTCGGGTCACATTACGGTGAATCTATTGACCGCTGTCCTCGTCATCCTCTGCGCGGTGGAAGTCGAGCCCACGCAGTTTCCTCGCAAGGAGGCTTTCCCCGACTCTGCCCGGTCCATTGGCTCCATTAATATCGGATCTCACAATTCTCTTGGTGAAGCTAGTCAAGGTTTGCAATGTTGGAAGACGAACGGAGCCGCCATCTGCATCTGATCGAGAACGCTCGGAGTTGGTGTAGGATGCAAATGGATCGGGCGAGTCAATGTCCATTGGGAAGACGGCATCTCTGGGCAAACCCGGCAGGCCTGTGCCGGCCAGGGTAAACGGAATGGGTGCCATAGAGGAAATCGGCGGCAGCGGGGTGAGCCCAGTGGCTCCGCTGAACTGGATCGCGGGAGGTGGGAGCACTGAACGCTGGTCGTAGCGTCCTAGATGCTCATGGGCGTGTTGTGGAAGCGGAAAGCCGGCACTCATTCGACGGAGAGCTTTCTCCGTGGTTAACTGTGCTGCGGCACCCGAGACGGTGTTCGCAGCTAAGGAGTCCCGCTGTGGTTTATAGGTGCTATACTTTGGATCTGGCAGCTGGATTTCATTCCTCAGCCTCTCCTTGTCGTCTGGGACACGGTTCGCAAAGACGACTCTGACGCTCTTGTACAGGTAGAATCGCCCCTTGGACGGACAGCATATGTGCAAATGGATCAAGTAACGCAGCACCGGACGGTCGTTCGGATCTTCGCTGGTAGTCAGAGCTGCTTCTGGACGGTCGGTACCCAGGTTCTTCCGGCTGGCCAAGGGCATGTCTATGATAGGTCCCGCGGAGAAACTTCTCTGCCTGATAAACGTCTTCTGGCCGGGTTCCATATCCGACAGGTCGTAAGGAACCAGAAAGAGCTTGACAGCTGTCTTGTTTGGGTTCTGGATGATGATTTGAAGCTGTCCCTGCTGAGGGATACGGTAACTGCCGCCAGGGGGCGCTCTGGGCGAGTTCGACCTTCTCTTGTGCTTCTCTCGCCGTCGTATACCGTCATTCGACAGAGTGGCAGCCGAGGAATGGGGTGCGTCCTCCAGGTCATCGGCCGTCGGCGCAGGGACCGTGTGCCGCCTCTTCCGCTTCGACTCGTGGCCGGCCTCCGGATTTGTAAGTGAATTTTCCAGGTCAATAAGTCCCACGTAGGGACTGGGGGAATTGTCAGCAATGCGACTGTTGCCGCCGCCGTAGCTATAGAAGACAGCGGGGAACGGGACGGTCACATGAGGAGGACAGCGCAAGCTAGGTTTACATTGCCCCTTACCGAGGACGCCTATCCGAGCCACGAAGTTCAAGGGACGGGAGGGTGTGGTAGACATCCTTCCACGAAGAATCGACTCTTCATAGGATCCCACCATAGGCGCGTGATGCAGTGGGGAGGCCTCGGAGAACGAAGGCCTTCGGGGGTACAGTGTAGGGGTTTGTGGAGTGGAGTGGGGTTGAAATGGGTTCAAGCCCGTCAGTGACCGCCTGGGCTGGTGTGCTTGATATGGTGTTGCGCCTCCTCTTCTCCATGGGAGTTCCGAGTCTGATCTCGGCGGATGCCAGGCTTGGTACGTCTGAAAGGACTTGGGAGAGAATGTGTGTCTTCTGCTCCTCCTTTCGGGACTTGTTGACGACTGTGGGGATGGCGGCCTCGAGGTGCAATCCAAATCGGTGTTGTTGGACTGCTGGACCAAGGGGCTTGTCGGAGGCATCAAGAGAAAGGGAGATGCAGAGATGGATTGCGAGACGGCGCTGGACCGAACGCTCTGACCGGACTCGTAGAGCCCGAACGGAGCTGGTGAGAATGCACCTCGGGCTGCAGGTGCAGCACTGGAGGGAAAGGAGGGATGCCATGGTGCCACTGGAGAGGTCTCCAGTGCTGGGTTCGAGGACCCGGGACCATTGTTGAGGTCGGTGTCCAACTTTTCACTGAAGTCTCCAGAATGCAAGGCCGACCGTGGTCGCTCGATTTGTATACCGGCATCTTCATGGTGGTGGAGTGGATCAGGGGTGGAGGGACGCGATGTTCGATGGTCGGAGGAGATACGGCGTGGGGTCTTGGGACGATCTTGCGATTCGGAGCGAGGAACGGGGCTCCTGGATAGACGGGCAGGCAGATATGGGTGCATATCAGGCACTGGGACCGACCGCTGTGTAAGAATAGGGTCCCCCGAGTGATGCAAAGGCAGACCACGACCGGAAGAAAGCCGTTGTGACCATGAAGGACTGTTTGCTCTTTTGATCCGCTCCATCAGCTCCACACGGTTCAGGCCAGAAGGCTTGCGATCATGCTTGAGAGGAATAGGGACCAAGCCCCAACCGTGCTCCGTATTCGAAGCGGCTTGTGTGTCCGTGTTGGCGAAATAGGCTGGGCCAAGCGGGTGTGGGGAATAGTCAACTCGTGGAAGGCCATGGGCGAGCTCCTCGCCAGGTGCAGAACTCTTTGGCGAACGCTCGAGGTGATCATGGAAGACGGGCATGATCGAAGATGTGTATTCGAGGCGGAAGCATGTATGCGGGATACGGATATCGGGTGAGGTGTGGCAAGAGTGTAGATAGTGCGTATTCTATAAGGGGGCGGAGGCAAGTTGGAAAGTGACTGCAGAGTACAAAGTACAGTGGTGGCCCGGGGGAAGCGACGGCGGGGGGCGGAGGGCAGTGGCACTGGCAGTGGCACTGGCGGTGGCACCTGGAGATGGGTCACAGAGCAGCAGATGGCCCGGCAGACTGCGTCAACGTTGCATGTTGCTTGTTGCGCGAGGTTGGAGTTGGAGTGGAACAGTGCGCTGGCACCAGTCGCGGCGAGATTGACAGGTCAACGGTCCTCAGATCCGGTTTCCAAGTGCAGGGCGGCGACGCAGACGAGAAGCGCAGGACGGGACTGGGCGGGCGAGAGGGGGATTGAGTAGGAGGGGTGTTGAGAGGTGTGAGAGGTGGGCGAGGAAGAGTACTGCTGGAGACTGGAGACTGCAGAGTGGAGAGTGGAGTGGGATGTGGTGAGGAGTCAGGTGTGGAGCGGTTAGCAGAGCATGACGCATAGGACGGGTCGCACGATTACTTGCGTTGGGTACTCCGTACGGAAGATCCAAAACAGTGAAAGCCATTATTATTACTAAGGTATTATTAGTAAGGTCTGGGCGGGCCGCGGGCTCTCTGCCATCTGGCGGCGGGGACGGGGAGAAGCGTGGAGCGGGGCCCTAAGTGCATTATTATCCACTCTTGCCAAGCCAGGATCCTCTACCGCAAGAGGAATTTCTCCACGGCCGTCACCCAAAGTCTTCCTCGTCGTCTCCGGTTTCCATCACTTCCCCCGACTGCTTGGACTGCGGAAAGAAACATGGCGCCCAAACGCCCTCACCACGACACCGATGCCGGCGCCGACGATGCTGCCGTTTCTGCGCACAAAAAGCACAAAAAGGGCTTCCAAGTCGGCCCTGCCAACCTGCCCGATGGCACTCACAAGAGAAAAGGTATGCGTTGGGTGGGCGAGCTCTTGCGCGGCGACCGCAACCGCCTTCGCTAACAACCCTCACAGTGCAGAAGATCAAGAAGGATCTGATCCACAAGGCGAAGCTGAAGAAGGAGTACGCCAAGATCAGGTCGCAAGAACAACCCGTGTCCCTCAAGTCCGTCTACGAGCGCGTGGAAGAGTCGGACACCCAGGAGCCCCGGAGCGCTCCTGCGCCCACGCTCGACCCCCACCCGGACCGCCAGAAGCTGCTCGAGCAGCCCTCGCCCGAACCCGAATCTGCTCCAAGCCGTGGTGGGCCCAGGAAACGCCGCCCGCGTCCCCAACCCTTCAAGCACGAGGAGGAACTGGCGCGAAAGCGGAGGGAAGAAGCAGAAGCGCGGAGGAATGCCCGCGAGGAGGCGGAGAAGGAGCGACAACGCAAGTTGGCGGAGCGAGAGCGGTTCCGGAAAACAATGGCCAAAGCCAGGGGTGGGCCGGATGGGAAGAGAAAGCTGGGTCGAGAGAGCACAGTGCTGCTGGAGAAGGTCAAACGGCTTGTGGGAAGCACCTAGGAGTGCCAATCCACCTGAAGAACCGAACCTGCTTGGAGCGCTGCGCGCTTGATATCAGGTACCAACGGGGCGTAGTCTACATGGGGGGTCTATCGTGGGGCCAAAACGGTGGTGCAGCCATGTACCTGACTGGGCCAGGAGCTGGACGGGTAGCATCATTCAGCCCTAGCGGGGGGTGGTTGCCATGCCAGAAGCTTTGCCTGCGATATTATCTGATGGCTGCCGTGGAGAGGAAGGATCGCCTCGTGGGAGGCCGCATACTCGGCCTTTGGGCTTGGTCGGCGCCGACGGACCATAGAGAAGCGGGAAAGAAATGAGAGATGCTGCCATGCTGCCATGTCCCGGTTTGTCCGTTTTGTAATAAGCCGATTGTGCATGCGTGAAGCGCTGTGTGAGTGAGCACCGTGACGCATCGATCTACTGAGGCGTCCTGCAGACTGGACCTGGGCAGTAAGCAAATGGCGGTGGGGGGGAGGGGGAGGGAGAGAGAGCTGGTCCCCCATGTGCCCCATCAGGTGTAGGCGTGGGCGAAGTCCAGCGGTGACTCGCAGAGGGTCCGAAGGTGGACGGCCGTTGCTACTGTTCTGTCCTAGTCCGGGGGTGCAGTCAGCCTCTCACTGCTGTGGAATGGCGGCAGCGTCATTGATTGTACTGTGTATGGGTGTGTTGAGTGAATGTGAATGTTACTGTTTCTATTTTCTGATTCCCGTCCCCGTCCCCGTCCACGGAGGCAAGTCTAGCCGCATTGAGACTAACCGCAAAGGATCGGCCCTGCCGAATGTGACCCGGCCTGGCAGGTGGCTCGGCCGGACCCAGCTGGTCCGTGCGCTTAGTGCCCAGGCGGGAATCCAACGCCCACGCCAAAATGCCAACGCTCCAATGCTCCAATGCTCCAATGCCCGCCGCTAACTCGCCCAGGGGTCCAATTCACCCTCACCTCGCTCACCTCGCTCACACTCGTTCACCTCGCCCTAACCCCCCTCCAGCCTCTCGCCGTTTTCATCAGCCTCCAGTTCTCTCTTCCACAGCTTCTCCAAGGTACAGCTCTCCGCCCATGCTCCGTATCTGGGTCCCATCACCGCCTCCACATGTTTCCCCGGTCTCCAACCCCCCATCATGCCATCATTCCGTTCGAGTCACCGTTCAATAATGGTTGTTCCGGACAGCTGAACGGCCATGTTCCCTCAAACGCAACCGTTTGGCTTCCTTTCTCCTTCAGTCTGTCATCAAGAGGAGCACTTCCGTCCACTGTTCCGCACTAGTGACTAACCTCCAGCTCGCTCACACTGCATCTCATCGGGAATCGGAGCAGGCCTGTCTTGCCTTTGCCTGCTGTGCCTGTGCCTGTGCCTGTGCCTGCTTCCCAGCTCCAATCCTCGCCCTACCCACGCTGCCGGGCCTGCTTGTACAGCTGAAGGAACCTTTCCTTCACCTAATCCACTTTCCCAGACCAGCTCGGCCCGAACGTCAGCTCAGTCCTCTGTACCAATCGCCCATATCGCGTCCTTCCATCACCTGCCCCGTCCCAAGACTTCCTAGGCCTGCCTCTCTTGATGGCCGGACCGCCCACGGAGCGCCTGCTTGGTCGCCATGAGCCACTCCATGCAAAGCCGTTCGCCACGCCGTCCCTTACTCATAGACGCTGCCTGCCGATGCTTCTCTCTTCTCTTCTGGACCCATATAAGCTTATCCGTCCATGGCATCCCATCTCGTTTCTCACTGACCCTGGATTGCAGGGCGGTGTATGGCCTGCCTCCCGGCTGGGCACCCTCAGCCCTACCTACACCGTGTGCCAGGACCCACCGTCCCTCCAGGAGGCTCAGGCTGTCTCTGACCCTACCGTCTATGGCCCTGGGTGCATGTGCCACTACGTACTGCCCTGCATACCCACCGCCCCTACTCGACCGCTTCTCCTATGGCGAAGCCCAAAATGCAGCGCACTGTCCACATCGCCTTCCTCGGGGATAGTGCAGTCACTGGCACACCCCGACCAACGACGGTAAACATGTACGCTGAAACTTGGACCGCCAAGCTCACCCGTACTCGGATCACCTGCTGCCTTCTCCCTCTACCTTACAATCCGCAGTTCTAGTCATCTAGAAGAACTGGAGAAGAACCCCTCCCCTTCCATCTGTACTAGCTTAAAGCTTCCCTGACCCTTCCTTTCTAGCTGTCTTTGCTTGCTTAGTTTCGACATACCTGGAATCGCATTCCTCTTGACCCGTCTACCCCTTCGAAATATCCTTCAACTTGTTCTTCCAACCCCATCTCGCGCACCTTTAGCATACTACCTGCGTCTCTATTCGCGAAACCCCAGATCCCTCCCGCAATTGCAATGTTACCCGTGCCGAAGCCAACCGCCCGTCAGCCACGCAAATGGACACTGGAAGAAGATCGCAAATTGCGTGAGGAAGTTGAAGCACAAAGTGAGTCGTTCGTTGAAACACTGCCAGTACCACAGTACCGCTCGAGACTGGCAATGGGTCTCGGCGTCACAACGCTTTTCGCCATCGCCGTTCCTCGGTCAATTCGGCATCGAAAGCTGACATGAACGCCACAGGAAGCGAGGGCGAAGTCAAGGATTGGTAAGACGGCCTTGAACCACGAGCGTCTTCTTCAGAAAGCTGACGGGCGAAACTTGCACAGGTGCCGCATTGCCGCAAAGTTGCCCGGACGAACGAACAAGGACTGCCGCAGTAAGACCGCCTCCACCATTTCTCGGGCCAGAGTGCTGGCCACGACACAGCCTCAGACGCACCGGAGCTAACGTTCGTTGTCCTCGTAGAGAGGTGGCTTAATTCCGTCGCAGGAGGCCTGAAAAAAGGGCAATGGTCGAAGAGTGAAGACATACAATTGGCAAGGGGTGTGGAACAGTATGGGCAAAGGTACTCTCAAGTCCCCTGATTCCTTGCTCCGAATACAGTCTGACAGTTAGGGCCGCTTCAAGATGGACAGTGAGTCGAACACTGCGTCTCCATGCTCACACACAGATCATGGGACTGACGAGGCTCAGCTGGTTGCAGAACTTGTTGGTTCCCGAAGTGCAGACCGTAAGCGTATCGCCCAGGCCGAGCGGACAAAGGGTTAATTCCAGGCAGAATGTGCAAAACGGTGGCAACAGTCACTCGACCCCGAACTGGATCGGAGTGAATGGCGAGAGAGCGAGGTGAGATTCCGGTCAACGTTCGTTGGAGGCAACGATTTGCCTTGCCCTGTCCACTAGTTTCTGACTCATGGTGCTGGTAGGACCAACTCCTAATCGAAGCCGTACAGCGACTAGGACGCCATTGGAAAGACATACAAGAACGTCACTTTCGAGGACGGTCGAAGAACTGTATCAAAAACCGGTCAGTTCTTCCTATTCCTGGCCTCGGCCACTTCGCTCACACCCTCATTCCAGATATACCGTAATTATGCGAAGATACCAGAACGCAGGTATGACGCTACCTGGGAGCACAGGAGGATCTGAACCGGGGACTCCGAACAATCGCTTCTCCACTTATTCGGCGCCGGACGCAGAGAACTTGTCTTATCCAGATAATATGTACGACGATCTGTTGTCGACACCCACCCAAGTCTCGACGCCCGAAACGCATCACTCCTGGTCCATGGACGAAGAGCCCTTCGCCAACTGGTCGTCCCCACAACACTTTAACGTGGCTCCTACTGCCCCTCCCACCGACTTCAGATTCGCTCAACACCACCACCCGCAGTTGGCTGCCGCAGCACCGTGGGCTTGGACAACGACAGCAATGGGCCCTGCGTCGACGATTTCCATGGGCGGCTCTACAACGGCTTTCCAGTCTGGTTTGCCGCTCCAAGCCTCGGCGTATAGCACATATCCCGCTGGGCAAAGCACAGTTGCCCATGTTCGGAGCCCATCAGGCAGTCATCCTGCGGCCAACTATCGTGCTGTTAGCTACAGTGCAAGAGGTCCTACCAGTTCGCCTGGAATGGTCAACGGTGTACCCTACCAGGGCTCCGCACCTATGAGCAGAACGCAGGGAGAGACCCAATATCGTTATTGATCAAATGCCGCTCATGTGTCGTCAGAGTACTTGTATGGTTGGACCTGAGACCGTTCGCACCCTTCTCCATGGACTCGGTGGTTTCACGGAATGCTACACAATGCCGAGCCACATTCCGGGACATCGGCTCTCTCGTGTCTCATTCCGATTCTCCAGCACTGCGCATACATGTGCCTTGGGCTACCTAGTTCCATCGACGATCGTATCCCGGTCCGTGGCGAGTTCCGGACAACACACTTCGCCAAGCGCGTGTCATCACGCACCTGGCATGGATGGCGTCTCGACTGATTATTGACCTTGTGCAACCTAACATACCTGACCCCGGCGCTGGAGCCAAGCCTGGACCGGACTACTCGCATTGCCTTCTCGACGTTCGCATCGCCTGGGAGATGCAGGCTTAAGAAACTTAATCCTATGAACCGAACCAAGACGGGACGGGACGGAGCGAGAAGCGACAGTCTAGTGGCAAAGGCTATCTGTCGAGACTCGAGTGCTTTTGGGAGATTGCAGGCCGTTCGAGCGCCATTCTGGATTCTGCAATCTACAACTGCTTAGGCGATGCCCTATGCGCCACTGATCACGTCACGGTAAAAAGTTGGCAGGGCGTTTTTCGACTCTCTGCAGGTGCTTCTCTCCCGCACCCAAGGCCGCCAATATGTTGGTGGGAAGACAGCACGGGTTGAGAACCGTGGTGGGCCCATCGTGTAGGTGCATAACATGTAGTGCGTGGGGTGGCAAGTGGGCGTGGCTTGGAGTTAGGGACGGCACGGGATACCTGGATGCATATGCTGAGACGTTGGCGAATACGTACATAAGCATGACTTCGCACTTTCGACGAATGGGAAGCGAATGCGGCACTCTACTGGAACGTGCATGGGACTTCCATACTCCATAGAAGATGGCAGATATGAGACAGGGTTGCGTTGATCGAAGATCGGGGGCTTTTTGGCAAGGAAAGAGTGAGTAGAGGCAGATATCATTCTTCTCTGATTGGAAAGCCACTGCTTTTTCGCAGCTTTGGTCTGACGCCTCTTTCGAGCAAAGGCTGTAACTGTATAGTACAGCTCAAACGGGCATTGCATCTATGTATGAAGACTCGGGAAGTTTACTACAAGAGGCTGGCGCTGGCATTCTTGGTGTCTGAGCTGCGTTCCTCCAGGAGCCGCAGAAAGGTGAAATCTCTCCAAACCCAAATACCACCCATGCAATCCAATGGACCATGCCAGACACCCGCACGGAGGCACGCATTCCTCCCAGCACGGGTTGGCGGCCACGCGAGAGGCGTGCCGTGGTCGGTGAAGAGTAAAGGCCACCATGGACAACGTGCTCACTGCTCACAATCGGTGCGTGAGTGCCTGGTCGTGCAACCCCAAGGTATTCTGTATGCCCTCCATCCATGCATGCATGCAGGAGACCGCAGAAGGACACGGCAGGCCCGGGGGTTTAATGGTGACGGGGAACGGGGAACGAACGGAGCGGGATGGCCATGATCGTGGTTGGGTCACGGGCGTGGTCAGCGTCACCCATGGCGGCCATGAGAGATGACGGTCATGGTTTGGAAGAGTGCTGAGGGTGTGGTGGGAGTGCGGCCCGAGGAAAGCTAAATTCCTTCATGTCGATGGATGTTGCGTCGTTGCGAGGCAAAATCGCACGCCCCAGGGGTGTGTAGGGTGCTTAACAGCCTGTGTTAAGGTTTCCTTACTTGCAGACTGCAGGCCGCATAGGTATCGCGGTGATCTTTGTACTGCAGTCGTACATATATCATGGTAAGTACAGTATCTAACCGTCTTAAATGCAAAACCCTGGTAAATTCAATGATGGAAGAAGGACGGTTCACCAATCATACACGCAGGGGTTCCAGTTGGCCCCAGCACGTCAATTTCTTGTTGGTTTGTCTCCGTTCTGTTCTGTCTTCTGGGGGCTCTCTTGTCAAGCCAGGATGTATCAGATCGTTTTCGGGCGCCTTTGGATCTGATGCAGCGACCGGGCAGCATAGAACACCACTGGAACGTCCCTCCACGGTGCATGGATCCTAGCCATGGTCATTGCTAGTCGCCTCGTTTATGGTTTCGGATAATGGAGAGTCGAAGGCATACGACGCCTGACCCCCCATCAACCATTATCCAGTATCCACACGACGAATTAAAATAGGTGGCCCAGCTGACTGGCCCGCCTGCGACTTAGGTCAAGGATGCCGGCAGTGTCAAGTCGTGACTGGGTCGGATTTGTTTTGCATCATCTTCAGGGAAGACGCGTTCCGATGGCGGACTTCTATTGCCGCAATTCGCTTCTTTCAGATCGGCGAGGTGAAAAGCCGGAGGGCAAAAGCAGCTGCGCCCCTCCATTCAGGTTCTCAAGGAGCGGATTAGTTATCTGGTGGCGTCTTCGCGAAGCCACGGAAACAGGTCTCAATGCTCCCTCCACTTGGCCTCCGAGCACCTCCATACCAGTCTGCGAGGCATGGCAACACCCAATAGGGCTCCACGAGAACACGTACGCAAGAGTGGGCTATGCACCGTGGGAGGGCAATGTGTACAGTCAGCCGGCTGCCAGGTACAGAAAATTCTTCGACCAGATCCGTCCACTTTTCGCGCGCACAGCGCTTAGAAATGGTGGAAGGTGAGACGGCAAGAAGATGGCAGGGATGCCTCATTTATTCTGGGAATTGTAGTAGTAGTAAACAGAGGGACTGATTTATCGATTAGAAGGTTGGGCGTATGCGGTATAGATCTGCAATACACCCCCTACACACACTCGGCGAGTTTTTAGAACATAGTAGATTCCGCGGCGTGTCGAGGTCCTGATTCGGTTTGCCAGGACTTTTAGTCTGCTTATGGTATTGTGAAGAGGGCAAGGTGTCAGCAGCAGATGACACCGAAGGATGCAAAGTGGCACTTGGGTCAGTGCTAGTGCACCTTGCGTTTTCTGTGCATTGCGTTGCTTAGTGGTTCTATCGATTCCAGGAGTAATGGTCGTATGGGCCGCATTGTTCTCCTCAGAGTTTGTTTTCTGGACTTGTATAATGTGTTGCTATTTGAGATCGAGCTGGGATTGATCGGATTCAATAACTGTATTCAGGAGAAGATTGTTTCAGCCATCGTTGGGCATGCACGTCCGCGAAGGCCCACGTCCGTGACAATAAAACCCCCGATGCTGTGAATATGGAATGTGGATAGACCGGTACGTGACATGCTTACTGTAAGCCTTTTGGAGCATCAAGGGCCACAGAGTAGAGAAGGAGATCCAAGCTGAATCAACTGGCTATGAGCATCAAGGAGAGTTTCAAGCAGCTTTGCCCTGCATCCGAGACCGTTGGAGCGCTTGATCACTCTGACGTTTCTGCAAGTAAAGCTCCTTGTTAGACTTGTTCGCCAACAGGACTCGTGCTTACCCAGCTGACCGGCAAAGCAAGGCGTGGAGACAATGAGAATTTCTCAGCTATACAGACCTCTCAGCTTGCTCGAGGGGTCCAGGTAGCGTCGAAAGAGTGGTTGGGCTTGGGGAGCGAGGCAGGGGCGGAATGGTTCCGCCAGCTTTGCGGTTTGGGAAGTGAGATCCATCACCTGTCTCACTATGCCTCTTCATTCTCTCCGGGGTGCGAAAGATGAGCTTTGTAATCATCCCACAGCCTGTGAACACTTTTTCCGCAGCAGTTATTCCAGAAGGTGTCCTCGTCGTATTTGCAACATCTTAGACCCTCGTTGATTCTCCTCACGATATCCCAGCCGTGCTCTCCTTCAAGCCACTCCAAAAAGTATGCGGTTCTCTCGTATCCGGAATCCCAGTCGCAATCGGTGCGCTTCCCCCAATGCGGCGGAGCTAGAGATGCCTTCAGCCGCACCCAGTCTGCGATTCCCTCAATGAGGCCTGCCGGCGCTGTACCAAATCCATTGTGCTGCCAACAGTGCACCATCTCATGTACAATTACGCCCAACATCTCTTCCTTAAGTCTTGCCTCGGGAATCATAGAAATATAGCTCGTGTTCAGGTGAATCTCTTTGTGATCCGAGTCGATGTCCAGCCCAGTAGTGTATGCTACGCCATCCATAGCACGCAAAACCAGCGTGACCGAGCGTGTAGGTGGAATACAATGTCTCTTCAACCCGGTATACAATAAACGCAGTACGGTGTCAACGGCGTTCTCAAGGGCGATGGAAGCGTGAAGTAAGCGTAGAAAGGACCTGGACCCGGGAGAGGACAGGTCTCGCAGCTCGAGTCGGAGAAGAGGCTTGCGAGGAGGCTTCACGTTTGTGTCGTCGGCATGGGTGGATGCGTCAGCATCCGCCCTCGATGCATCCGACTCTGAGTTTGGGGATGGGGGAAGAACAGAAGGCTGGGGAGCCGCAACAGCTGGAGACATAGTTTGGAAGTAGGTTGGTGTGGCGTCTGACTCCATTATTATAAGCGTCACATAAGAATTGAGAAAGGGTTTGAGTTGTGGAAGAGTATACATTGAACAATGAGGTGAGGGTTCGTGTAAGCGAGTGCTATCGATAAGACGCTGAGCTAACTCGTTAGGGCAGAAGCGCATTCAGACGTCAATCATGGGCACATTTCAAAGATTGAACCTTGCGAAGCTATGTCAACTCCATTCGACAAGGTATCGCTCAAGAGCATCCGGAACTTCACCGTGTGACTTCTGTCCAGACGCGTGAAAGCAACCATCCCTCATCATCAGTTCCATCACCACGTCCCATCTGATCAACTATCATCCGCTCTGGGATGGCGTCTTGGGAAACGACCTCCATGCAACCTAGGTGTGCAATGCTTGGACTACATGATTAATCATTGCTTCTATGAAGATGCACTCTGGAAGAACTGCGGGAAAATGGTTCGGAGCTCGGACAAACTCCGTATATGATACTGGCAGGCCGGGTGAGGTGGATCAGGGTCTACTTCATCCAGAAGATGAACCGCGTTCCAGCCTCGAGCATGAGCGGCTTTTGTGTTCAGGTAGGAATCATCTTCATAGGGTATCAGTAGCCGTCCAGTCGAAGACTCGGATGTTAGCAAGACTCACCGACGAAATAGCAGTTCTGGTTTGACTTGACACCGGCTTCCCTCATTGCCTTCTCATACATCTCCGAGTGGGGTTTGCAGTAGAACTTTTCTGAACCGTAATCGCAGTATGTTATCCCTTCGAAGAGATCGTCGACCTGGAGAAGTCTAACAACCCGTTTGCCATGTGTGACATAGGCATTGGTAAACAACCAAAGCCGGATCTTGCTTCTGTCAATATCCTCAAGCAGAGCACGCAGTTGTGCGTCAGGTTTGATGACATCTTCGAGAGGGAGTGCATCATCCACTTTCCGATTGTAATCCAGTGCATCGACCTTGTGGTGACGGACAAGTCCTTCTATTGCCAGGCCATACTCTTTGTAGTATCTGTAGTGAAGTGCATTTGCCTCCTTCTGGGAGAGCGAAAGATGGGTTTGGAAGTATTCGTCTAGAAGTCTTAGAACTCGGTGATGGAAGATGAGGCAAGAATCAGCTCTTAATGTGGAGTGACGAGGCTCACCTATTAGATGTGACATCATGTGTTGGATGTTCGTGCCTTTGCCAATTGAGTTAGTCGCGGTAACAAGATCAAACGCGTAAGCACGCACTCTTTGGATATAGCTTATACGGGTTAGCCAAGTAGCACGTGGAATCTACAGCTACATACACAGTTGTCTATGTCGAAGAAGAATACAGGCTTTTCTTCTTCGGCCATCGCGGACGCAGTCATGACTCCGAATTCTTCAAGCGTCGATCGGCGACAAAAAAAACGAAGGCCAAAGGCCAGACGGTCACAGATGAACTAGTATATGATTCTGAGTCGAAACAGACAGAAAAGGGAATCTCCACCAGGGTGGAGCCGACAAGTTGACGAACACGCAATTGCAAGATCTGGTGGTCCTGAATCCCCTGACTAAGCGTGGACTAAAAGGGAGAGGCGCTTTTTGCGCCAAGGCGGTCACGATGGCGCCGGAGGTTTTAAAGTTCCTCGCGGTTCTTCCCACGATCGCTTCTTTCCTCTCCACTAACCCCTTCATTTCGTACTTTCGAGTTGCGTCTGACAACGCCATGAACCACATTTGTATATGCCAACAGAGAGTCTAGCGCGCTGATTGGCAGGTTTCGGTCTCTTGTTGTATTATTGAATGTTGGCACACTGGATACGCACATTTCAGCGATGTCCTCGATCGACGTTGCAACCGCGCCGCAGCTGAATGGCACCGGCGCCATTGCAACTGCCGGTCGCGAAGCTGATTTTTTGGACAAGCTCCTCCAGATCAGAGACGAAGTACTCACTAATACGCATCCACGGATCAAGCTTCCCCTCTCTGTCTTACAGAAACTCGCCCCGGCTCCCCCCAATCAGCTGTTCGCAGCATCCTTGAATCGCACGCCCAGCGGCGGAGAGCTTCAACAACACCATTCCCTCCCACCACGCCCGGAATACTCGGCCCAATATTCCAAGGATTACAATACTCCCTCGCATCCCCCACGACCCATACCTCCTAAACCCTCCGCTTCAGAGATCGATCCTGTCCTGCTCACAAAGTCTGATCACCTTATCAGGGCTGAACTCCAGCTCAAGAGGCAATATATCGAGCGAACGCTTAGGGATCAGCTTGACAAGAAAGGTCGTTTTGCTTTCGCGGAGGATCGAGAAACGTATCTTGACGTAGACGATGTCTTGACAAAGGCTCAAGCGTTGGTGCCGCCTATTTCAGGCCTCACTGCCGCTGTTGGAGACAGCGAAGAGAGCACATCGTTCGATGAGAACTCATACTACTCTAGCCAGGCTAATAGTTGGTCCCATGGGGAACGCTCTCCCATTCCGTCCCCCCACAGCGCTAATGTAGATGAAACGCTTCCCTCTCAAGCACAACAATTCTCTACCGAGGCACTGACTGCAGCAAGCGCCGTCGACGACGCTGGAACCGCCCAAACCCAGCCGACAGTGATAGACCTTGACGAAGAGCCTTATGAGCCTGCCGAAGACATTGAGGTCTACGAGCCCGAAGCTATCGATGTAGATCAAGACGAGTCGGACTATTCTCCACCACCTGCTGCTACTGCCCCTGGCGAGACGACCAGCAAAGGGCGTACCCGAACCCGTGGGGTCGAAGCTAGCACGACTGGGTAAGATATCAAGCACTCTTTATTTTCCCCTTTCCCTCTGCCATCCTCCCGACTTGTGCTGTGTCGTGGATTTGCTTTTGGGGCGAAGTCGCCCATGGGCCAGCCCAACCGGGTTGCGTAGAACAAACCAAGCCAGCAGATTTTCAATGGCTCCAATCCGGTTAAGGGGCTTCTCTGCCCGACCTTGGTCCCATAGCTCTGTGTTGGAGCTTTCCCTTCCATCGGCTGACAATAGCTAGGTCCAGACGCCAGAGTCCTGCAGGTCATCCAGCACCAATACAGAACCCCCGAAAGCGTAGGAGGGCGGAAGCGCGGGAGGAAAAGAGACGTCAGCAGGAGAACAAGCGCGTTGTACGTTCCCCAGAACCATTCATCAAGCAAGAGCCGCAGTCTCCTCCACCTTTTGCTGGCTACCCGGATTTACAGCCCAGCAAACGGAGAGCCTTGCAAGCGCCCCTGATGGAGACCGAATCCGCTTCCACAAGAGGCCACAGGATGCAACCCATCCATTACCAGGAACTGGACCACTCACCGCGCTCCTATCGCCCGTACGATGAGCCGCAGTCACCCACCGTGATGCACCCCCCGCAGCGAATCGTCGAACGTGACGACCAAGATCTGCGGCGTGTCGCCAGCCTCCAACACGCGCGTCGGCCCTACTCTCCTCGAGCTAGGGAGGTCTATGCTGGGGGTGAGATGCGCCAGGTTCGTGCAGCGTCGCATGCCTTTGCGGAGCGTCCACTTGAGCCCATATACGGCGAAGTTCCCAGGCATCCTTCCGTTGCGCCCCGCTTTGTACGGGAGCGCTCTCGATCGTTGGGTCGGGAATATCTCCCTCGAGCGCATTCCCCTGGGTCGATGGCACCGCCGGCGCGCACGATTGTGGTGGATCAGTACGGCAACCGGTACTATGCGGCCCCGGTGGAAGTGCGGGAATCGGTGGCTCCCCTGAGGAGGATTGAAGCTGAACCGTATTATGAGCGCGGGGTCACGCGCGAGCCAACCATACGGGCGGCTGGACGGGATTTGTATGAGGAAGAAGGAGTGATGAGAATGCCCCCGCCCCCGCCTCCACGGAGATATGTGGAGGTTGCAGAGAACGATGTGATGGAGGGTCGGGCATATCGAATGCTAAAGGCGTCCCATCGCCCCCTGGAGGCAGACTATGGGGCCCCAGGAGTAGTTGAGCGGCGGCCTCTTGTGCAGTATGAGGAGATGGGTGCTCGAAGTGACTATGTCCCTTCCCGGGCATACAGCATGCGGCCCGAAGGGGTGCGGCGTGAAGTAGATGAAGAATACGTGCCTGTACGGCAGGGGAGCATGGCACCCCGACAAGTGCCTGTAGCTGGGCCACGCTACCGTGAAATCAGTGTGGTGCATCAAGAGCCGCGTGAGGGTAATCGGTACACGTTCGGTCAAGCACAGGGCAGGAGATATGTGGAAGAGCCAGGGACAGAGAGGTTCGCAGAGTTGGCACAAGAGCCGTATGGGGCAGAAGCACGACGGGTGAGCTATCGCTATTGAGAAGGTGGCGCTGTATCTGAAGGGGTGGTCTTGGAGATGCTTTGTAGGGAGGGCACAATTGGACTGTCCATTTTTTGAATCTTGATGGCTTGGGTAGCCTTGCTTGATGGAAGTGTTGGCATGTAAGAACCGTGGTAGCCTGGGAAGGGGAGAAGACGGGGCGAAAGGGAGGCATCCTTTGGATAGTGGACAATACAATAATAATAACAATAATAATATGTGCCTTGCCTTCCCCAGGCGGTGTTTAAAGATGCCCAGGTGTGGGCAGTCGAGACTAGCACGTGGGGTAGTAGGTTCGTATCCATGGATGTGTACTGTGGGAAAACACGTGCGGCTCGAAGATGTACACAGGAAGGATGATCCAGGGGGCGGACCGAAGAAGGCAGTGGAGGATGACTCTTTTGATAAAGGATATGGATTATCGATTGCAACGGGGGAGTCTGGGGTTGTTGGGGAATATTAGCGGACTGGTTGTGCAAGACCTGGAACGCTCTGGTCAACGGATAATGAAGCCAGACAAAATTCCTGAGCACCTTTTGTGCAGAGGAGGAGTAGTGGTGTAATGATGACAAGTATTTGATTCAGGAGAAACGACTATATGGATGGAAGCAGAGACGGACCCGGGATGACAGCCACGACAGCTCTGAGCGGTGCCGGAAGTGGAAGGGCTTACGTGCCCCAGTCTTGCACAGCCCCTCTGGATGCACGACGGTGAAGGGCTTGTTGACAGGCCAAGGTTTTTGATGCAGAGGAATGCGGACATGACATGGGGAATGCGACGTGGTCGTGAGACAGGAGACAGCAACGGTCAACAAAGCATGCACTTTCTTTGCGTCGGATTGACAGCGACAACGCAGGAGTGTATCCTCCAGCTAGGATGGGATTTCCTACCTGTCCCGAAGCAAAGAATCATTGCCTCCGACTGTACTGTGTACGACTGTGTCTCTGGTCTCTGGCCAGGTGGAGTCTGATGATGCAGGTGGAGTACTGTGTACTGTGTAGAGCTCCGGCAGAATCTCGCTTTGTCCCGATTCGGCAAGGTGCAAAATAGTCCCGCAGCTGCGGCGCTGCTTACACAGTACTGTGTATGGACGGGGAAAAGTCACTCTTAGGTTGCTGCGAACTGCCACAATATCGGTCACTTTATCTACTCCAGATGGCCACCCCTAGATGTTAACAGTAGTCGTAGTCATAGTCACTAACTCATCACACTCAACACTCATCATTGAGAGTGACGGACTGCGCACGGACCCCCTCGCCCGTTCTTGCCCTCGTTGGGAAAGAAGCACCTGGGCACCTTCCCCTCGCTCCATCGCCTCTGATTGGCTCGCTCCCCAGCCCGTGACCTGGGCACTCCACCTGGGCATCCCAGTCCCATCTTCGTCTGCTGCTTCTCTTCCCACTGCCGCCGCCCTGCTCTGCTTCCCTCTTCCTCTCCCTCTCCTCCACCCACCCTACACGTCGCCCGACTCCACCCCTCCGGGCACCCTTCTCCCCCCCCCAATTCCACCCCCCACAGCATGCACAAGATATCAAATTTCACGGGTCAGGCCCGTCATGGTTGGGAAAACATGAAGCCCGCCGCCGGTTTCCCTTTCTCCCGCTCCAACCACGAGATACCCGTCGCCGCACCCCAGATGAAGCGTCCATCAACCGCATCCGGCCCATCCACCGCCATCCCCCCAGGCACACACGTCAACCTCTCCTTCAACGTCCCCTTCTCCTCCACCCTCGCCGGCCCCGACGTCGAGGACATCATTTGGGCTAGCCCGGGTGCCCAGGCTCGTTGGACCCATCCCGAAGGCACTCCAGAGAACACCCCCATCCACAAGCTCCCCGTCCACGCCCAGAATGTCGACAACCTGCGCCTCATGTGCAGGGAGTTCACTGATGCCAGCGACGGTCGTATCGTCGCCACCGTCGTCTCCGCAGAGTCCAAGCCCCTGCCCGGCCTGCAGCGGGGTCCCCTCCGAGCTCTCGTCACAAACGTCTGCCTGTCTGGCGAGGTCGAGCTCGTCAACCAGACCAGGAGCAGGATCCTCGCTGCCAATCCCATTGCAATGGTACTACTCGTCTCGCTCCGCTCCTGCCTTCACGACCCAATTGCTTTGCCTGAATGCTGACCTCTGTCACCACAGCGCTCTTCATCCGTCGATATCGATTCCGATCTCATCATCGACCGTGCCTCGGGCAAGATCAAGGCTCCCATAATAGAGCAGCTCGACCTGATCGCGAGGGCCACCAAGGCCGACATGTTCCTCCTGACCCCCAAGCAGTTGAAGGACATTGAGTCGGCTAGCTTCAACGGTACCCTCGACACGGGCCTGGACTCCCGTCTCAGATGCGCAGTATATGGAGACATGGAGACCATGGAACACGCAAAAACCCGTGTCCTCATCATGATCGACCAAATCGTGAGTTTGCTTGCCGTGCCCTCCGCAACCCGGCTCCCGTGCGCCCATTTGCGTTAGCGCACATGACTAATTTCGTCACAGCTGAGGCGACGCGTGGATAGCATGAAACTCGAGCTCACGATGCAAACATTGATCTGCGGCCGCGGCCGCAAGAACATCAAGCTGATAGAATCGGCCACGGGCACTGCCATTTATTTCCCCCCGCCTTTCCCCCGCCTCTTCAACTATGTACCGCCGGGTGCCCAGCGACGGGAGCCCGATCACATCTTCATCACGGGAGAGAACGAACAGAGCATCCTGCGGGCAAAGGCCAGACTCAACGACCTCGTCGTATCCACAAAGGTCTTTGTCAAGCCTGTCATGGTCACAGAGATGAAGCTCGATGCCATCATCTTGGAACGCCTCGACAAGGTGCGCAAGATCATTGAGAACAATGGTTCTTACATCTTGTTCCCCCCTCTCGGTTTACAGCGCGGCGTGGTCCGGGTGCAAGGCACAGACGTCTTGCACGTCGAACGGACCATCCGCGAGTTGATGGCTCTTGTAGGCAACCCCCTTCATCTAGAGACCCCTTCGTGGCTCCAACCATACTAACCGTTCCCAGGCCGGTCAATTTTACAGCGCCTCGTGGATGATCACCCATCCCGATCCCACCCAGCGGCCTCCTACCCCTGCCGATGTTCGTGCCATGCTATCGGATATCTGCATCAACTCGGGAGCCGAGGTCAGCTTCGAGAAATTGAACTTCCACATCTACGGATCCGATGATGCCGTCAAGGCCGCCATGATGATCATCAGCAACATTCCCTTCGTCAAAAAATCGCAATATACCATGAGCGTGAAGATAGAGCTGGCCAACGAGCACAAGGAGTTTGTCAGTGGGAAGAAGAATGGTAAGATCAACAAGATCATGAGCCACAGCAGTGTGCAAATCGTCTTCGACGTATTCAATGAATACAACTTCTACATCGTCGTTCGTGGTTCCCAGTACGAGGCCACCAAAAACGGACTGGACCTGGTAGAGCAGGAAATGCCTGCTGCCATCTCCTTCCATGTTCCTGACCAGTATCATAAGCGTATCATTGGCATCGGTGGCTCCCATATCCAACGCATCATGAAGAAGTACTCCGTCTTCGTCAAGTTCTCAAATGCAATGGATCGTGGTGGCTATGGCAAGGAAGATGACGATATCAAGGTGGATAATGTCATCTGCCGCACGCCGGCCCGTAACGCCCAGAACCTCGATCTCGTCAAGCAGGAGATCATGGATATGGTGGAGAAGGCCGATGCCGAGTTCGTCAGTGAGACGGTCAACATCAACCGTCTGTACCACAGGGAGCTTCTTGCGCGCTTGGACAAGATCGACGAGCTGGAGAAGAAGTACAACTGTAAAATCACCTTCCCCAGCACCGAGGAGGCCAGTGATACTGTTCTCATTTCCGGGCCTGAATACCAGGTGCCGTTCGCCGTCGACGAGATTCTGGTGAGTCCTCATGTAGGTTGGATGCGTGGAGCTGGATGCTAATCTAGCGTAGGGCATGGTTCCAGAGTCTCACGAGATCTCCTTCCCCGTGTCCGCAGAGCTCGGCGAACACATTCGCTCTCCCGAGTTCAAGACAGACATCTTGGACAAGCTGAGGGATCAGCATGTCGTCGATGCTCTGCTGAAGGACCCTCAGACCGAGACCATCAACGGGAAGGAGGAGCGGATCGAGACGCTGCAACTCAGGTATACGAAGAACAACATTGGCGGCCTCAGGGACGCGGTAGATTTCCTCATCAACCACCTGGTAATGCACGGCTTGGACACCAACACCGTCCGCGGCACGATCCCCCGCCCCAAGTCCGACTCGTTTGAGGAATCCCTACCTTTCTTCGAGAGCAAGCTCCTGCAGCATACAGGACCGCCTGTGGAGAGCACGGACTCGCCTACCCGCTCTCATTTCGGCGATGACGAGCGTCCCCCTCTCTTGGACAGGCTCCGTAAGCCGGGCAGCATGTCGTCCTTCACCTCCATCTTCAATCCGCGCAAGAACGGCACTCAGTCTCCCGGATCTCTGTTCAACGCTTCTGGCTCTCTCTTCAAGCATGCATCCAGCAATGCTTCCAAAGCCTCCCTGGTCAGTCTCGAATCCCAGGGCAGCGGCTATCGTAACAACCCATGGAACGATAGCGGTATCAACCTTGCCGACGATGATCACCACACCACCGGCTGGTCGATGCCTACACCTCGATTCGAAAACAAATTTCCTTTCGGTCCATCCTCTTCTGCGGCGCCTGGGGACGCAACCCCCAGATTTGACCCGCGGGGTTCCGTCGACAGCGGGCGCCCCAGCACTTCTCATTCTGCATCTGGATACCCGGCCCCTATTGGGCCTCCCCGTTAAATGATACACTATTTCCATCGGACTTGATATCTCGGTTTATGACACGACCCAATACCCCTCCGGTCCGTTACGTGCTATGCGAACGACACAACAAAAGGAATTATACCCACGTGGAACGTTCAGAGGCCATTCGTTGGCTTGCAGTGCTTCCTCATGCTGTAACTTGTCCTTGGTAGTTTTGTCCTGGTTTGGTTTGGTTTTTCCCTCTCTTCTCTCTTTTCGGGACGTTTTTCCTGCGACGTTCTGGGCGTTCATATGAGATGATTCCCCCGGCGCGAAAAGAAATATACCATTTGTTGCTTTCTGGTGCTGTTTCAGAGTTCTTGACTACATACAAAGAGTGTGAGTGGTAGATGGAGTCGTACATCGCCAAGTGGATGCGATGATTTCTTCTTTTTGATAGAAGCAAGTTGGGAATATCAATAGATGCCATTCATACTCTCGAAAAAGATTTGAAGGATTCGTGGAAATGATCAGCAGGGACATGCTTCTCGGCTCTCTGGTCTGGGTCATCTCTCCTGACGCCGATCACCGTTCCGTTCCGTTGTGCACACTTGGGGTCACCGTGGGCCCGGGGTCCGCATGAGCATGACATCAGCTGCAGGTGTGGCGTCAAAGCTGCGGCTTGTGGCACACCCCCAAGAAACACCCGTAGCACCGCCCGGCGCCCATACGTACAGATACGCCCGCCGCACCCCATTGACCATGGCGACGAAACTAGCCCTGCGTCCGCTTGCTCGGTCCAGCTCACCTCTGCTGGTCCAAGCCCGAACCATCTCGCAATGTACAGCGGTATCGGGTCAATGGATGGGTGCTGGTAAAGCTATCCCGATCCGCTACACACGAGCTTTGTCGCCCTCGATCCAGCGCCCCAGAAGCGCACGACAGTGGGGACTGACAAGGAGATGGTACTCGAACCCCGGTGCCGAGGGTGTGAAAAGCAAGCCGAGCAATCAGTATGGTTTCGAAGATGTAGGTAGCCATGACAGTCAAGTGTCTCCTCCTGCCTTCTGTGCCACAAGAAGCCTGCGCGCAGTCGCTTTTCCCTTCACTTTCCATTCCAGAGAGTCTTCTGAACCCCCCACTAACAACCACTTCCATAGATCCAATCCCTCTCCACCCACACCTCCCCGTCGCGCATCCTCATCGACGTGCGCGAACCCTCCGAACTCAAATCCACCGGAACCATCCCTACCGCCCTCAACATCCCCATCACCTCGCAACCCGACGCCCTGCTCCTCACGCCCGAGGACTTTGAAGACCGGTTCGGCTTCGCGAAACCGGACCCGGAGAAGGAAGTGGTGTTTTTCTGCAAGGCCGGCGTGAGGAGCAGGGCTGCCGCCGAGATTGCGAAGAGGGCCGGCTATGGAAAGGTCGGGGAGTATTCGGGGAGTTGGCTGGATTGGGTGAAGAATGGAGGCGAGGCAAAGCAGGTGTAGGCCAGGAAGTGCAGAATGGAGCAGGTCATGTATGGATGCGTAGAAGCCTCACTCAACCGCTCCATTTAAGAAAGGGCGGCGTCGAATCCTGAAATCGACATAATTATCGTGAGCAACCCTTTGTGTCGCACCACCTTTCGGAACCACTGCTTCTTATTGGCCTTAGCTAGTAACACATAAGTAACTTATAAAACCGTAGACTTCTAACGGCGCAGGACCATCCGTAGCTATAGAATGCACGTCGATTAGAGCATGTTGCCTGCACTGTCTTGGTACAACTGGAGAATTAAGCTCACTAATCACAATATTGCCCAGGCAGTTCCACGTTTTTGTATCACTCGACTGCCATCTTTGCACAGCTCGGAAGGCAAAGAAGAGGAAGAAGGCAATAAAGTAGGCGATTCATCCGAAGCAAGGGAAACAAAAATCCTGCTTCCATACACAACCCCATAATATGCTATTACAAAACCACTAGCAGAAACACGGGACCTCGCCGGAAAGAAATTCGATCAATGCTTTTCCCCTTCCTGAAACGCCTTCCACATCGTAGCCTAACCATGAGATCCCAGCCTAAAACCTACCCTGAGCCAAGGTAGTAGACCCAACGATCGCCAATGCGCCAGAAGCCAAAGTTAGCCAGGTCCACGCAATGCAGAAAAAGCCTCCGATTCGACCAGGCCAACCCAATGCAGGAGAGATTCCTACGTCTCTGCCATAGTGGCCTTACGCTTGGCCACATAGTAGGTCAGGAGATTGAGGTGCTGTTCCCTTGCACCCGCAACCACCTTCCAAAACGCCTCGTTCTCGCTGCCAATCCTCCGGTGCAGTGCAAGGCACAGCTCCACGTCAGCCTTACGCACATCCGCATCCACGTCGTCCAAACACTTGACCGCAAGCCTGCCCAACCGCGACGTCTGCTCGTCTGGGAGCGCGACGTTCTTGTCTGCCGAGATGGCGATCAACGATGCGAGCGTACCAAGCCCCATTGTCACCGTGCGGTTCGAAGCTGTCGCCATGGTATTCTCGGATCCCTTTGCCTGGGGAGATGCTCTGGGTAACGACGAGACCGACTCCTCCAGAAGTGCGAGAACAGCATCAATACAGTTGGACGTCTGACCATACTTGACGATCTCGTCGGCAGTGGCTTCGAGGTCGGTGGCAATGTGCGAAGTGTTCTCATACTGCGCCTTTGTACGAAGTAGAGTGCAGAGTACGCGAGAGAAGTATTTCGCCGTTTCCTTGCGGTACAACGACAGCATCGCCCGGATAGTCGCAAGAGCCTGGACCTTCAGATTGGCCGTTTTGGCAATAGGTGCCTTGAGACTGTCAGGGGCAGCCTCGAGGTAATCCAAGGACGCAAGAAGCAGTTCGCCAAACTTTTCATCGTCGGTGCCCCAGATATCCTGATTGGACTTCACCATATCCTGCAGACGGCGAAACATATGCGCTTCCACGGTGCGGCTCTTAATCTTATTGATACCACTTGCAAGCAGCTGCCTATTTTTGAGAACCTCCGGTCGGGAAGCGTCATTGTTCTCGGGAGGCAGGTTGCCTCCAGCGTTCATCGTCTTTTGCTGTCCTCCGAATTGCTCTTCCGGGCTGTGTCTCATGATCGTATCAGTATCAAGACTTCCAGGGGTCTGCCTTCGGTCATTCGTGTGCTCATTCACAGAAAGTTCTCCCAGAGGGCGCCTATCGATGCCTTGGGTGTTGGTATTTGACGCGCCGCCGTCGTCGCCATCGCCATCGCCGACAAAAGGATCCTCATAAACTCGGTCTGCTTCCACGATGTCGGTACCGCGGGTGCTGGGGCGCTCCGGCGAGAGCATCCGTGGACTTCGACTGGCAGAAAGAGACACATCCTGGAGAGCGCCAACGGAATTGGGACTCTTGAACCCTCCCACATCGGCGCTCATCGTGGTCAACCCCGCAGGAGACGGGGTTGGCTTTGGTGGGCTTCGTTGGGGCCCCTGACAAGTCGGGCGGGCAAGGTTGGGGATGACCATGGTAAAATTGTCATCATCACCAATATCAATCGCATCGTGGTGAGTTGTAGGCTTCTCAACCCCAACCCGTTCTCGAAAGGGGAGGACGCCTGGCTCATGGTGGCTCTTTGATCTGACGGAAGGCTTCACCAGAGTCAAATCGTCCTCTTTGCCCGGACTGACCGCTGGGCTGGCATGGCGAGAGCTCACACTCGGCGTTTTCCTATGAGCGGTGCTATCGGCGGGTCTTGACTTGCTACGAATAGGGCTCACGCTGGGGCTGTTCTGCGTTTGGGCACGGGACCGCGCAGTGCTCTTCGGTGGGACGGACTTCTTCACTGTGGCTGCTGGAGTCTTTTCAGGCGTCATCGAAGGGGTCACATTCTTTCCTGGGCGCCGTGTAGCATAAGGATCCGCCGTTGCAGGTCGTGTAAGCTCGGGGCGACGAACGGGCCTGCGCACGGTGCCACTGAGCAAAGAGCCAGTGGTCCCCGAGTTCGGTCCTCCAACTGTTTTTGTCGAGCCAGAGAGAGCAGAGGGTGGTCGAGCTGTCGCGGAGGATACGGAGGATGCGTTGGATATGGTTCTTGACCCAAGGGATTTTGATGATTGAGTCTTCAGGGGGGTGTAGCTAGCCTGGGCAGAGTTGGGGCGGTCAGGCACACCCTTAGCGGCAGCCAACTTGGCCCGTCTCTGCTCAGCAATCTTCTCCTTGAGGGCATTACGAGCGCTGGCTGCGCCACCAGGACCCACGGATTTCGAAAACGAGGCGGCGCTGGACTGGGCAGTTGCAAGCGGCGCATTGGGATTATTGGGGTCTTTCTCCAATCCAGTCTTCTCTCGTTTATCAAGGGTTGCAAATATGCTGCAGGGATTAGTCTCAAAGTCATCAGGAGGATGGTTGTGACATACGCTTCTGCCCTTTGAGGCCATATCAATGCGAACGTCCAATATGTGGATCGATAGGCTTCCCTGACCTTCGGGTTGGCATCTGTAAGCCCTCTCTTCAAAGTCTTCTCTAGCATCTCCATGCCCCCGCTGTGCTCCATCGGACCTTTATGCTTTCTAATGATGGTCTTGAACCAGCCGGCTGAGTAGATGCGGGGCTGCACATTCTTGTCCTGCGAGGCAAATGCAAGGTGCTCCAGCAACCGCTTAGAGTAAGATACGTTGGAAAAGATTATATCGACAGTTGCGTTACCATTCTGGGCAGCGATGTTCTTGGTCGCCGCGCACATCTTTACAAAATTTTGCAGCAGTATCTCGGACCAGGGGTCCATTGAGGGCCCGAGAGTCTTCGCCAGGTCTTGGACAAGCTGGCATCCGTTGGAGGACATGGTCGTACGCAACGAGTTAGAGACCTTTAGAATGCCGTCCAGCAATGCCTTGATGCCAACAACGAATGATGCGTGGAATTCAGCGGGCGCGTTCCCTTTGGTGATACGACGCAGTTTGAGCGTGTTTTTATCTCGTTGCAACCAGTTATGCTCCGTCTCCTTGCCCTCGAAGCAAGGCGTCATGTCTCGAAATATGTCGTCCAGCTCCCGTTGGGTGTAGATATGAATGGGGTCCATGGGAACGACTTCAGCGGGCGGGGCCACCTCGGAAAGCATGGAGTCCGCAATGCCATTGTCGGGCTGTAGGGAGTGGGCTCGTGCGACGGAGATGGGACGTGGCGGAGGGGGCGGCATGTCTACTTCTACTGTCGTCGCAGCGGAATCGAGCTGTGAGGTGATATAAGATGCAATGGTCTTTCGAACGTTGAACTGGACGAGCTGTTTCTTGAGATTCACCTTGGCATGCTCAGGGGCGTTGCTGCGAGCTTCAAGTCAGCTGTTGTTCGCCGTAGGATAGGGGAGATGAAGTGTCGCGCACCGGAACAGCTCCACAACGGCAGTTTTAGCAGTCTCACGGACACCAGCATCAGCGTCCTCCAGGTTTGCGATCAGGGCGGGAACAAAGCTGCGAAAGGGCAAACTTTCCGAGTGGTTCATCTTTCTCACGAGTTAGACGTACGTGTCACACAAGTCCGAAACGCGCTGACCTTGACGACCCATTGCATCGATGCCTCCTTTGCACGAGCATTGTTCCCCTTCATGGCGTTTTCGCGGACCAAGGCCTCTACATCCGCATGGGAAAGCGGCCATAGATCTGCCAGTATGGACGAGGCCGCATTGCGGTGGCTTTCGCGGGCATCGCCTAGTCTTTCGAGGAGGATGGGGAGGAGCCTGGATAGCTGCGACGTGATAACGGCGGTCTGATTTTGCAGGACGAGACGCTTGATGAAATGGCTAAGGGTGGAGAAGCCAGTCGAGGCGAGTGCGGCCGAGGTGGTGGTGCTAATGGCAAGACGGACGCATTCGAAGATGGGTGCCTGGCAGCTCTCTGGGACACGATTGTGCTTGATTCCGGACTTGAGGTTAGTGAAGAGGGCGAGTTTCTGGTCGACAGCAGTTGATGGCTTCTTGAGCGCGGCAAGGAGGGCAACAGCCTGCTCCTCCATGTTGGTTGGTGTTATTGCGTCGGTTCAGCAGCGGACGAGAACATGGGGGGGAAGTGGTGAAGTTTGTGTGGTTTGTCAACAACTGTGGAGGTTGTTGGGTGTTTGTACAGTGTACTGTATAGGCGCCTGGGGCTCTAGGGTCTGGGGTCGTGAGGGTGCACGGGACTTTGTTGTCATCAACACTTGGAAGCTGCTACGAAGGGCTTAGCGTGAACGCGCACGTGCCACGGTTACCTAGGTACGAACCTTTGGGGAGGGGACGGGGTGGGGACCAGCCCTCCACTCCAGACGGGAGACACACAAGACAGAAAACTGTCACCTTTTAATGACAAATAATGGCTTTTTAAGGTGAATTCAAGATCTACAAAGCTAATAAGGCGCCAGCAAGATGCTTCAAACGAGTTGCATTTCTATAAACTACTTGCAATACAACAACTGAAGAGGTACCGGTATATCCTTACAATTATCTTAGTGGCAATCAAGATAGAACAATTTCCTTAGTCGGAAGGTTATCGCGAGACACCCGACCTGGGCGGCGAAATAGCGTTGTCCTATGGACGAAACCGTCTCGCTGGTCATCCCTTTATCAGTTGAACACCGGAGTACCAGGAAAAGACGCGTGGGTGCTACCTTTCCAGCTCATGAGGCTCCGCGGATGCCATCTTTTTGGCAACCCAATTCCACCAGAATCAACTTGAGCAACGGTCTCCTCATACCCCAGCCTAGCGGGACCTATAAATTGACGGGTCCACCTCTCATGATATATACTGTATATTAACCTGGACACACAGTGTAGGTGGGGGATGGGGGATGCTCGCATTGGCAGAGTAACCTCGATGACGAATTTAAATGGCTACCCCGCCTCGAACCTTGGAAGATATCCCTCAACGTGGGGGTGGTCTACTTAAAGAGACCCCCTCCCGCCCCATTGATTCTTCCCACATCCATTGACCTCCTCTGTCGACTGGAAGAGAATCCGTACTCGCCTTGCCTTCCCCTCCATCTCAGAAGAACTGCTAACCTCCCCGTAGAACGCCAAAGTAGAACGCCAAATCCAAAAGTACTATCCATCATGCATCGAGCCATGAACTCTGCGTGGGCAATTATCCAAAGTCAAGGTATATCAGTGTTAAGTATACTGAGCATGAACCGGTGTTCGTCTTCGGCGGCCTTGCTCTTTGTGCGTCCCGCCAGAGATCGAGTGCCCTGGATTCGTTCTGAGATTATACGGAACCTGATCAAGATAATACTTGCGCAAGGGAATCATGCCTTCCCCCTCCCCTTCCCTCGTTCCCCTCCCCTTGGCCTTCTTAACCGTGTACTAGGATATACAAGCCCGAGCTTTCCCTGACTGAAAAATGTCTCCTCCTGCCGCTATTGTCGAAACTTCCCCTTCTGCAGCTACCAGCAATGGCTTGAGCTTCAAGAAGGATCTCGCCGTCAAGGCTCCCCCTAAGACCCACTCCAAGGCACTGGCTGAGCTCCAAGACAAATGGGAGTCCTTCACCTTTGCTCCCATCCGCGAGTCCCAGGTCTCGCGTGCCATGAGTACGTCTCACAAGCGAGCCCTGGCCGTTCCATCTCCCCCTGACAGTTGATGTAGCCCGCCGCTACTTTGCGGACCTTGACCACTACGCCGAGTCGGACATTGTTATCATCGGTGCCGGTTCCTGCGGGTTGAGCACTGCGTATATGCTTGGCAAGCAGCGTCCCGACCTGAAGATTGCAATTGTCGAGGCTGGCGTTGCCCCTGGAGGCGGTGCCTGGCTCGGTGGTCAGCTCTTCAGCGCCATGGTCATGCGCAAGCCTGCCGAGGCTTTCCTCAACGACATTGGTGTTCCCTACGAGGACGAGGGTGACTTTGTCGTTGTGAAGCATGCTGTACGTTGCTGAGTCCCTCTTCTCATTCGTAGTGCTGACATTTCTCAGGCGCTCTTCACATCCACCCTGCTCTCTCGCGTCCTCTCTTTCCCCAACATCAAGCTCTTCAATGCTACTACGGTCGAGGATCTGATCACGCGCCCCGCCCCCACAGAGGCTGATCCTCATGCCGTTCGCATCGCTGGCGTAGTCACCAACTGGACGATGGTGACTCTCCATCGCAAGTCTCCCCCAAACGCAACCAACTTTCTACTAACCTCTCCACCAGATGACGACCAGTCCTGCATGGATCCCAACACCATCAACGCTCCTCTCGTCATCAGCACGACTGGCCATGACGGGCCGTTCGGTGCTTTCAGCGTCAGGCGCCTTGTGTCGATGAAACAGCTCGGGAAGCTGGGCGGTATGCGGGGCCTCGATATGCGTTCTGCTGAGGATGCCATTGTCAAGGGCACCCGCGAGGTCGTCAAGGGCCTGATTGTGGGTGGCATGGAGCTGAGCGAGGTGGATGGTGCGAACCGCATGGGCCCTACCTTTGGAGCAATGGCTCTTTCAGGCGTCAAGGCTGCCGAGGAGGCTCTCAAGGTCGTCGATGAGAGAAAGGCGGATAACGACAAGTATTAGTGGTGAAGACTCTGCGTTATGCCTGGATACGTGGACTTGGGTGAACCCATCCACGGTTACAGCAGTCTCGCCTCGCGAGGGCTATCGTTCGCTAGAACCAAATAAGTGTCATTCGTTTGCCATTGAGGATTCCGAACTGAACAGTGTGTGCGTTGTCAGTATTAGTATGTGTTCCAAATTTCCAGTAAAGGGTTCAAGAGCGCGCATTAAAGCCGAGATCGGCTGAGAATGCTTTTTACCCTATATACGGAGTATATACTGTGACATTGGTGTGATCGGCTATAGTGATCCATTAGCGTGCCTGCACATCTCGCCATACTGTGTATGTATTTACAGGGTTCTCTTGAGGAGAACCATGCCGGGCCCGGGCGGGGCCGTGGGTAGCTTCTCGCGCGATCGCATCTCACGTCGCCCGCGGCCTCCGCGGTCTTACGGTGTATACTAGGAGCCGAAGTATTCACGTGCCCCGTGTGGCGAGCAACCTTTGTTTATACTTAGGTTGCTACACATCCTTTGAACTCGGGGCCATCAGTACATACATATAAGAACTGAGTACTATCCGGCAAAAAAAGGTTAGTGGCTCCAATTCATTCACTTCCGAGGCTATATTCGCCTATTCTCCATTTTCGTCCTGGCCTTCCTTCACTATCTCCTTCATCATATTTCGTCACAGACACAGCAAACCCAGGTCTAAGGATCGCAACATTTACAGGGCAAGAGCTGCCATCCTCGGAAAGGAAGAGCACACCCTAACTCCGGCTCAGACCGCCGTCCCATCCGAGACACCAGGCATGGCGGAAACCATCATGGAACCCACCGCCGCCTCTTCCACGCCCTCGGCCACCGGGAAGCCATCCGGAGTTCAAACTCTTCCAACCATCCAGAAGAATCAGGGTGCTCAGCCATCGTCCAACCGCAACAGTGGTCGGATCAACATCACCACCTCAACCGGCGCCCACTATGCCACACCGACGGCGACGCTCTTTGCCTCGGCCTTCTCCACAGATCCCGTGTTCGCCTACCTACTCAACAATCTAGGACCCAAGAAACGGCAGCGCGCAAGAGCGAAGCTGTTCCGCCTCATATGCAAACTATTCGCGATGGATGACCTTGAGTTCTGGGAAGCGTCGATCACTTCTTCCGCCTCGGCATCCACCGCAGGGAACATTCCTCACTTCCACGCGTCCCTCATCCTCGCACCCCCAGGCCCAAAAACCCCCTGGTCCGCCTCCCCCTCAACGCTGTTATCCCTGTTGTTCCGCTCGGCCCTGCTTCCTTTCCTCTTGCAGGTCGGCCCCCACCAATTTGGGATCATGAATGGGGAGTATAGCTCCCTCTGCGAGCCGGTCAAGAAGGCCTATTTCGAGGAAACGATGGGAAAGGGGGAGGGGGAGGGGGATGAGTTTTTCGAGGTGAAACTGATTGCTACCGACGAAGCATATCGAGGGAAGGGGTTGTGCCCGGCCCTCATTCGAAGGGTACAGGAGCGGGCGACCAAGGAGGGGAAGCCTGTGTGGCTGGAAGCTAGTAATGCAAAAGCTCGGAGGCAGTATTTGAAACTTGGATTCAAAGAAGTGCGGGACGAGCCGCTAGTGATGGGGAAAGGTAGGTGTGGGGAGGATGGGGAGAAGAAGCGGAAAGGGGAGGAGGGTGCGACCGGAGTTAGCGTTTGGCCAATGGTTTGGTGGCCTGAAGGTAGAGGTGAGGGGAAGCAGGGTAGAAGTAATATCTAATCTCGAGTTATGGACGAGGAGAAGGGGGAAGGGTGTAATGTCTATAGGTTGCGCTAACACAAGCTCTTTTTTATATATGCCCGAAGGCGGTAGAAAGGAGGAGAGCATTAAGTAATCCTCCTTTCCGAATGCGAGCTGCTACAGCGCAGAAGATTCCCGAGTAGCGATTATATCGAAACGCACTACAAGGTGCTAGCACACTGGCGTGGGGAACGGGTACCTTTCGGTGTCTAACGGGCACAGGTATTCCAAATACTACCTAGGTACCACGAGTACCTAGTCCGTCCCCCGCGGGCAACAGCAGAAGGCATGAGACGAGGTTTGCAGCACCAAACATGTCGTGAAACCCGGCGACCTGGACACGAGGACTTGCAGGCGGCAGACCCGATCGTAACCATGGACAGAGAGAGAGTAGGTACGGGTGGTCAGTGACTCAGTGGTGAGCGCAGCGGGGAGAACCGCGATTTGAGAATTGATGATGGAAGTGTCCATATTGGTTCTCATGGTGATGGCTACTACCGCGGTCGTCGGTCTTCATTCGCGAGCATAGGGGGCGAGCTTCCCGCCTCGCTCTCTTCTCTTCTTTGTTCTGGTACATGGCTCTTGGGGAAGGTATGGTGGTCAAGCCAGAACCTGGCGAATCAACGGGGCGAGTGGGCATATCAAGCCTTGAAACGACAGATGAAACTGACATGGGCCGTCATAAAACGAGGCGGGGCGCGGTGCGATGGATGGCCAAGGTGGAATGATGGTAGCGAGCTGTAGCATGTGCGTGGGTAACTGGGATGACGGGCGGAAGATGGGACGGACATGAGGTATGGCTGACGGAATCCCGAATAGAAGTATAAAGTATAAAATAAGCCCTGTGGGTGTTGAATCTGGTGTTGCGTGTTCGAGCATCGGATCTACAATACCGTGGTATGAGGCAGTCCCGAGAGCGTGGGGCCAGCAGGGCTGATGAAACAATGCGGGAAGGTGGTGGCCCGTGTCCATCTTGTTGCTGGTTGGTGTTGTATCAGAAATGTGGAGGAGATGGGGGCAGATGGAGAGAATGGAGCTAGCTGCTTCTTGATGAGGCTAGAAAGACGAGAGGAGTCGAGCGTGTTGAGAGCTCTTTGCTCTTATCTCCCCTTGATTTCTGGTGTTTTTGCGCGGAGGGAAAGAGAGGGCTCTGGATTCTGGAGGGGACAGTTGTCAGGCTGGTGGACTCTGAAACAGCTGAGCAGTGAGCTGAGGTAGGCGGACATGGATGATGGAATGTACATGTCGTCGGGGTAATAATGAAGGGCAAAGAAGGATGGTGCAATAATGATTATAATAGTAGTACTTGGTAGTAATAATGGATGGTGTGGAAGGCGCGTACCTGCATGGTGGTATTCTCGGGAGATAGATTGGGGGGCTGCATGTCATGAAATGGTGGCGGCTGCACCGAGTAGGGGGTGTTGTACGGAGGACGGGTACGGGTACGGATGGGCTGCCTATATTCGAGTATGCCCGTCTATTTTCAGATGATACTTGAGCTTGTGTCAAAGAGGGGCAGCTTCGGGTTCGGCTGTTTTGCAAACTTGGAAGGCACTAGTCGGTACAAGCTTTTTGGGTTTTGGAAACGCGTGCTCGGTGGAGGGTGGTTGCGCGAGTGTTGGACCAGGGACAAGATGTACTTAGTTGTTGATGGCGTGTATACGTACAGAAGACAGTCATGGTAGGAAGCGAAAGCTGGCCACTCCCGTGCCAACAGTGCTAATCATAATAATAGCAATACATAGTAGATAATATTTGGTCTGCTATATCAGATATGCCGTCGTCCAGACTCCCCAGGGTTTAGTGGACGCGGCACTGTGTGTGGCGAGTGGGTTGTGGGCCGTCTCTTGGCATTTCGCTATCCCAGATCGGGAAATAGCTCTACTATATTCCACTCCTGAGTCCTGTCGCTTCCCATCCATGGATTCGCATTTCGCTCGAGCTGTTGGCTGGGAAGGGGAGATGGGAAGAAAACCCAGTGTGGTGGAGAGAGAGGAGTGTGCTGGCAGAGAATGCTGACTACATGTACGGAGAACACAGTCCATGTCGAGGCGGACGGTTTGTGCATAGGGTGCACTTGCGGGCCCGTACGGAAAAGCAGCAATAATGGAGAGTCTCTTCGGCGAGTTCAAGTTGTAGACACATGCTCGACAGTCGTCTCATCTGTCCACTTTATTTTACACAGTACACAGTACACAGTACACAGTACACAGTACACGCGGTACCTACTACTGTGTACTGTCACTACTGCATGTGTGTAAACTAACTGTTCTGGGCCCGCAAGACCTGCTTTAAGCTTTCCCGCCTGCCAATTGGCCTTTCACCCTGTCCCGCCCTGTCTGCCCGGCGCGGCAGCCCCCCAGACCACAGACCACAGACCACAGACCACAGACATCCATCACCCCCAGACATCTGCCTCACCCTGCCCTTCACTCTACGGTATCCTTCTCCTCACCCCTTCCCCCCGTTGCGCCCGCCCGTCCGTGCCACTCCTCCAGTTCCTGAACGCCCGATACCAAGCCCATGTCGCACCGTTAATCCAGAGACGTCCCTTTCTGCCGCTCTCTCACCACCATCACCACCACCACCACCATTCCCTCCTCATCCTCCCCCTCGCCAGCACTCCTTCGCCCACTCGAGGAACCCCCTCTCTTTGGCCGCGTCCCTGTCCTCCTCCGTATCGCAATCTTCCACGCCATCTCTGCCGTTTGCCAGTCCCTCGCTGTTCGCGCCCGCCGCCTTTCTTCCTCCACCTCCTCATCGCCTCCCACACCCCGTACGCTGTAGAGCTGCGCACCGCTGCCAGACATGGACTCGCCTGGCGGCTATCCAGAGTCACCTCTGGACCAGGACGACGTCGTTTATCCCTGCAAGGGATGTGGAGAGGTAAGATCAACCCTCCCCATACACCCCTTCACCCATCGCCCTCAGTCTCAATTTGCTGACCGCTGACCCCGCCGTGTCCAGATCCTCGAAGAAGGCAAGGCCTTCGAGCTCGGTGCGCATTCCCCAGCAACACACTCGCCCTCGCCTCCCTCCCCATCCTCCCCATCCCTACGAGCCTTCCTTACTCCATTTACGCTGACCACACATAGCTGGGAACCGATGGCACATCGACTGTTTCCGCTGCAACACCTGCGGCACCCTCCTCGACTCCGACGCAAACCTCCTCCTGCTCGGTGACGGCTCCCTCATATGCAACAACTGCACCTACAGCTGCAACCACTGCGGCAACAAGATCGAGGATCTCGCCATCCTGACCGGCGACCAGGCCTTTTGTGCCAATTGCTTCCGCTGCAGGAACTGCAAACGCAAAATCGAAAATCTGCGTTATGCACGCACCTCCCAGGGCATCTTCTGCATGTCCTGCCACGAGTCCCTCATGGCTCGCAGGCGCAAAAAGTCAAAGAAACCTCCCCCTCCCGGTCCCGCTCCAAAGGTAGACAAGTCCCTGCCCGCTTTGCCTCCCAGCGCAGTCGTGCCCCAGGGCGGTAACTTCACTCCGGACCTAGACACCCCCTCCGATGTCTTTTCAGAACCACCCACCACCGATGCCTCGCCCCGCCCACCCCACCCCAAGAGAACCGATTCCTCCCCCGCCGCAACCTTCAGGCGGGATGCCTCTCCCGCCTCCCTCGAGGACCCTCGCAAAGGTACCGCCACTCCCCAATATGCCCCCAGTATTACCCTTCCCCAGCTCACCATGCTGACGTCTCCTCGCAAGCAGACCACCTCACCCTACCTGCGAGCACATACAAGGGCTCCAATCACTCCGATCCATCCGACGCAAACGAGGACGGCATCCTGCTCCCGTTTGCCCTAGATCCAAACCCCGCTCCAGGCCCTTCACCCCTAGGCAAGTCCGCCAAATACAACGAAGCGGCCGCCGACATGAATCCACCACGCCTCGATAGCAAATCCGGCAGAGACTACTTCAATCGGCCTGCAGGTACCCATCGAGACATGCTCAAGGAGAATCATTCCCGGTCCGCGTCAGCGGAGCGGCACGACAAGAGTCCACACATCGCCTACCAGGAAAAGGGGCGGCAGCCCTCGGACCATGTCATGGATTCCACCAGGAGGCGCAAAGAGTCTGCAAACGACTCGCCGTCACTCCATGACCGCTCTCGCAGCCAACACGCCTCGCCTTCCTCGTCTCAGTCGACGGACGCCTTCAAGCTGCAAGAAGTCCCCAAGCATAAAAAGGCAGACGCGAGGAAGAATTCCAAGTCAGATGTCAGACTACCATCACACGGCTCAACTGCCGCGGATGCAGCTGGGCGTTTGATGAGCCCCCAGGAGTCCTCGATGACGGCCTCGCCCATGGCCTTGGAATCACGCTCCGTCCAGGAAGACTCTCCAGTCACCTCCGGCTCATCCTACGGCTCGAACCAACGGGTCGAGAGACCCGCACGAGGGGATTCGCTTGCGAATGAGCGTCCGGCACGGGGAGACTCGCTTGCCAACTCCACGTACAAGTCTTCGGTATCCAGAAAAGAAGTGGCGTCTGCATCCCCTACGACTCCCACCGTGGCTATGCCGGAAAGGAACATGTCCGCGTCTTCTCATCCATCGCAGAGCAACGGAGGTAATGGCAACATGGGCAGCTCCTTTGACTCTGGCATGCAGGACCACCCGGCTCTCCCCCAACGCTCTGCAGGACGCCCGCCACCGCCGTCTGCCGACACCTTCACGTCTCCACGGGCTCCTCCTCATCCTCCTTCTGCATCTCAAAGCCACAAGGCCACGGAGTCCGTAAGCACCCTGCAGAGCGAAAATTCGCAGCCCGTTCTACCCGCGCCCGGGTTACCTCGCTACAGCGCTCAGGCCGACTTCTCAATGGACGAGGATTTCGCTCGTCTGCTGTCAGGCCAGGAGCCCCAGGAGAAGGAAGGCGGCGTTCTGCGCAGGGTCTCCAACGCCATGTCCAAGCACGGCCGAAGCTTCAGTGACCGCGGCTCTGTGACCGGGAGAGGCCATAAGAAGTGGCCCACAAACGGATCCATCGATATCAGCAGCCCCACCGTCGCATCCCCGGATTCGAAAGAGGAGGCAGTGAATCTGCGCAATGAGCTGCGCAGGGCCCAGCAACGCATCGCCGAGCTGGAGGCGGAGAAGAATGGCTTGCAAGAGACTGTGCATAATGCTGCCGACATTAAGCAAGCCAACACGATCTTGAGGGAGAAGCGCAATACCATGGCTGTCTTGGATACGCAGCGCGAAATGGTCATCCGCGAGCTGGAAATCATGACAGATCACCTGAAACGCGCAAAGGAAAACGGCCAGGCCATTGACATCAACTCCCTCAAATCGGATATACTGAAGGATTTTGCCAACTCGCTGCAGCGGCTCAAGGATCAGCTGGGCGGCCAGATTGAAGAGCTGATTTCGAGACGAACAGAGCTCACCGATGAAATCTCGAACCTAATTCAGATGAAGGACAAGGGCTTCCAGGAGTACGAGTCGCTAAGCGCCCAAAACACGAAGCTCTCGAATATGAACCGAGACCTCATCGAGTCGATCCAGAAGACGCTCAAGGACAATAAACATCACAATGGAGCGCGGTCAATCGATATCGGTCAGTCTGGGGCAAACGGCCTGGGCATATACCACAGCCACCACAAAGGTGGCAAGTCCGATCTCTCCATCGACATTCAGGGTCTGCCGCACGAGTCCTCCTACTCTAACCTCCACGACGCCGACAACGAAGCAACGGTGGCTCAGCCCAAGGTCGTGAACATCAGTAAGACGGGCAGAGCTAACAAATTCAATTGGAAGAAGGGTGGTCAAGTCATTACGAAGAACGTGACCAAGGGCTTCAAGAGCACGTTCGGTTCCGACCAACGACGCGAGGACGAGTATAACCAGAAAAGTATCACAATTGGGTCTCCATACGGTCCAGTCGTGCAGAGTCAGCCCGATTTTGCGTCCATGACGGCGTCCATGTCTAGTTCAACCAAGAGCAAGGATGACGCTAGCCAACCTCGCGGCTGGTTTGGAGGCAAGCCCAACAACAACAACAAGGCACAACAAGATCGCCTCAAGAACTTGCAGCATAACAATAGCACCAGCAATTTGCTGGGTGAAAGTAGTTCCACCCTCTTTGGCTCGGACTTGACCGCTCGGTGCGAGTTCGAGAAACGCATGATTCCGGCCATCGTCAGCCGATGCGTGGAAGAGGTTGAACTGCGAGGTATGGATGTGGAAGGCATCTACCGCAAGAGCGGCGGTGCATCTCAGGTCAATCAAGTGAAGTCCGGCTTTGAGAAGAGCAATGACTACGACATCTCGGACCCGGATCTTGATATCCATTCCGTCACTTCCGCCTTGAAAAACTACTTCCGCAAGCTCCCCATCCCGTTGATTACGTTTGATGTCTATGACCAGTTCTTGGAAGCTGGCAGTAAGTACTATCGGGCTTCCCCCTTGGACCTTTGCTGATGGAGAACAGAAATCGAAGACCCAGATCGAAAAGCGAAGGCGATGATCAGCGCTATCAATGAGATACCGCGTACTCATCGCGACTGCTTGCAGTTTTTGGTGTTCCATTTGTCCCGTGTCATCCAACACTCCAAAGAAAACCTCGTAAGTCCTCTCCATGGCTAGCAGTCGTTGTACACCCTACTCATACCTTCCTAGATGTCGGCGCTCAACCTGGCCGTGGTCTTCGCGCCAACCATCATGCGTCCGATGGATATCCAGCGCGAACTCACCGACGCTGCTCTCCAACGGAACGCAGTCCAATATCTTCTGGAGAATCACAAGTACATCTACGGCAACGAGGATTGAAAGAGCGAATCAAAACCGCCAACACCACGCCACAGTTCTACCTTCCTATTCAGCCAAGCGATTCGTATATCCTTATAGCGACTTTGTAATATTCCCCACTTCTTCTGCATGTGCAGCAATTGCTACGTGGACGAGGCTACAGCCGTGTTCGAGCGGAGAGGCACAGTGCTCAATTGACCTTTCGCACTACTGGTTTCCATACATGACATTGCTTCACGATGGAAAGGAAGTTCCTTCTTCCTGCCTTTTCCCGTACTTGCCAGCTTGGACCTGGCGTTTATTTGCGGCGGCCGCTTGTGTATGGCATTTGTGCTGTTGTGTGCCGATGCCGTTTCTCGATTGTCTCGTTGTATGATATCATTTCTCTTCCTCTTCTTTCTTGCCAGCGAGAAGGCGATGCGGATGGGTGTGAAAAGTAGGGTGGCTCGACGAAGCCGACTGAGCGGTCTCTTCTGGGGGGCGACGAAGAGAGAGGGGAAGATTGCCTCGCGAAGGGTGAGTACCGTGCATATACGCATTCGAGTCGGGGAGCAGAGGAGAGTAAGGGCAGGATAAAGAGGCTAGGTTGTCATGATGTGCTGGATTAAATAGCATATGCGTGTGCGTGTGAGTGCGAATGAGACAGGGCTGGTCTTTGAACCGGCCAAGTTTATTTCTTCAATACCCCAGTACATTCTCCTCGTTCGTGAAATGGACTTGGAGTTAGAGGACGGTGGGAGACAACCCGGAGTGGAAATGATACTGTTCGTTGAGCAATTTGGGGAAAGATCAATCTAGGTGCTCCCTACCCTGAGCATAACATCTCAATGTTTGGCTCGTACCTGCCATAAAGCAGAACCTACGCAGCCTCTTGGAACTAGGCCGCATTCGCATACATGGATTTGTCGGAAGATCTCTTCCCAGGTCTGAAGGTAAGCTTTTGATAAACTAGATTCCGAAGCTTTGCTACCTAGGTTCAGGTTCCAAGCGGTGAATAGAAAGCCTGTGTTGTCTTGGCGAAGATATAGCCAAATAGATAGTACGACAGTGCAAACTTGGTTAATCGTGATCAGTTACATACATGTATTGATGAATAGGAGACAGTAGCAGACCAACGAGCGTGCATGTATAGCCACCACGTGTGGTTCAATTCAAACGGAACTACGACGTCCATGCCCCCAACTATGTCTCCTTGGAAAAGTTGTAGACACCCTTCAGCATTCTGAGGTGCGTACGTCCTCCAGGGTTCCTATATTCTTCCATCCTGTCTAGGCAAGACTATGGAGCAGGCCCTATAAAATAAAAAGGGTATAGCTCAACTATATACGGAGAAACTTGTTTGACAAATCCATGGACACTCTAACTTCGCTCTGTAGCGGCTCCTTTTTCCCCACGACCACTCGCACATTCGGATTTCCTGTCGCCAGCACCGGCGCCACCGCCTCCCTTACCCCCCTCACCATCCGTCTCTTGTTTCTTCCTAGCCAGATTATCCTTCCTCTTCCCACAACTGCTACCGCTCGCAACGGCCGTATCATCGGATTCCCGACGGCTCTCGCCATCAGCGAGCTTCGCACGCCGCTCCTCCTCAAGCAGTATTTCCAGTTCGCTCTTCTTCGCCACCCGTACCAGCGCCTCGCACAGCCGGTTCAGCAACCACTGGCTCTCGGTCAAGCCACTAACTAGCGGGCTATCCTCACCAATCCAGTCCCATTCAACGAAGGGTTCTTCCTCTTCCTCTTGATCCCTCTCTCCTTCTTCACCTCCTTGCTGGCTAGCAACTTCTGCTTTTCTCGAGGCCCCTTTGACTTTGCCGTCCAGAGGTTTCCACGACAGCCGGATCAGCCGCGTGAAACCAACCCACGCTTCGTAATCGTAAATCTTCGGCGTCGGCAGATGGAGGTCACTGGCGACGTCCTTAATGCTGAGCGCTAACTCTCGAGACAGAGCTGGAGGCGAAGGGACATGTTCGACATCACGTTCGGCCTCCTCGGCTAGAATCGAAAGCCGGTCTTCGAGAACTACACTGTGGGCCTGGCCTTCGGCAGCACTCGCTCCAAGTCCGCCTTCAAACTCATCTCTACTACTTTCCGGTGTGGTTTTCGGGCCGCGCGGACCCTCCTCGTTCTCCTCTTCCTGCCCATGTTCCTCTACCTCAGCCGCCTCAGGATCCATGGTCTCGAAGCCTCGTTCGACTTTCTTCTTCAACGCACGAGCTTCCTCTTCACTCCGGATCCAAGATAAGAGCCAAGGATGCTTGTTGAGGAAGTTCCGCCATATGCCTTCCTTCGGTAGGACGGTAAAGTCAGCCAGCGTACTGGACCAGCTCTTGAACTTCTCCACGACGGTGTCTCCCATATCGGATACGAGAATCGTCATCGTAGGCACAGCGATGAGGCTCCAGACGACGAAGAAGCAACGTCCCGCGTTGGACTTCGGGGCCAAGTCTCCATATCCAACGGTCAAGAGGGAGACGTAGCAAAAATACAAGGCTTCGAAGTACGTCATGCCTTGTGTGTTTCTTTCGCAACGCCAAAACACGACGGCACCTATGCACCACAGGATTGCGAACGCCATGATGGAGAACATCACTGCACCCCATCTCTTCAACTTGCGTGCACGATGCTGTATGTTTCTCATGGCATCAAATCGGTCTTTCTCCTCCCGCATGAGGATGAGACGAGGTTTGCGGGCCATTTTCAGAGGATTGGGCGTAGCTTCGACGACTTTCCTCCTCCATTCCCGCAGTTGGAAGGGCCCGCTGATCTTTTTGCCTCTGATACTACGCTTGCGTACCAAATGATGGACTTCGCGTTCGCGGGTTCGAAGGTCAAAGGAGCTGCTGACTGTCCGTTCGATGGTTCGTTCCCGCATGCGGTTCATGCGTTTCTGAACGATGTTCTCCGTGCCAATTTGGCGCATGAACCTATATATCGAAGAAATGACCAGACCGAGAATAATGATGCCACCGACTGCGTAGGGAAAGATGAGGCCTCGGCTGAGGTCCGTTGTGGGGTATAGATCCCCAAAGCCGACGGTGAGGATGGTGACGTCACAGAAATATAACTACGAAAGAGTCAGTTGACTGAAGGCTTCGTCACACCGTAGACCCGACATACCGCGTCAGAATACTCCCAACCTGTTTGACCTGCGTCCTGCTCTATCTTGGAAAACACGGCTGCTCCTCCCGCCAGCCAGATAAAGAGCATCATTGTCTGCAGGATGAGGGTCCGCTGAGCATCTGTCAACTTGAACTTGTCCGGGTAGTGGCCTAGGAAGTAGCCCAGCATGTTGATCATGAGGATGATAGAACAGAACATGTAGAATACGGCAGCCGAGACTGCATACCAGTACGCCTGCGTGTATGTCTGATCCGGCCGGCTGGGCCGAGCATAGATGTTCATAGAGAGGGTGATGCCCATGAGCTAGAGGATCAGTAACGGCTGGTTTAAAGAAGCTTCCGACTATATGGCAACTTACCAGACCGGTTGCGAGATACCAAAAGATGATGGTCAGAGGCAGGGCAATGAGGTACCTGGCGCGCTGAACGAACGTCAATAGGAGGAACATGTTGCCGGCAAAACCGCATATTAAGCTACCGACGTTGAGCCAATAGCACCTATCTGAGTTTAGCCCCATGCTGGTTTGCGTTCGGAAGTGCGGATCAAAAGTACCAGATAGGATCTCTGATCGGTGCGCCGTCATACTCGGGGACGAACTCTCCATCTATTAGGACAATCTCTCTCCAGGGGGAGACAAGCGCCGCAATCGAGGAGAGATTAGCGAGAGGGCCGATGGTCGCAGCGAGAAGTCTGAGAACGTCAACCATGTATGCTCGAAATCACCGTTGATGAAGTACCTACGGCACTGCTGTCGACGAAAACCACCAGCGGCTGTCAATGACTTGTCAGCACATGTTTCACCAATTCCCACAATACCGTAGAGTGACTGGGGCGTAGCCTACGTCTTTTCTCCGTCTTGATATTTCCTCCATAGTCTCCATTTGGACTCCCTTGGACCGCTGGAACTACTGGATTCACGTGTTACGCGGTCGACGCGATCTCCATAGTGCACGGCGGCAGTAGAGCCGTTCCCACTGTTCCCAGAAACATATCTCTTTTCTACATTATCGGACGTGGCATGTGATTCTGGTGAGGGGAATGATGCCATATTGCATCAACAGAAATTGTGTAGGTGGATCTTGGGAGCGCAGAATTTATCTCACAGCCGTCTCTTGCATCTTGAGCAAGTCAGTGAGTAAGCATATCCGCAGTCGCCTGTGAGTAGTTCGGGGTTGGAGTAGCGGTGGCGGCACTATCCCCGGGTGCTGACGAGACAAAGGAGCTTCGGATGATGGAGGAAAGTTCCAAAGGTGTTGAAATGAAGAATGAGGGTGAGCGCTGAGGAACATAGGTGCGTCTGGGATGAAAACACCCTGTGACCGCTCGGAAAGACTGTAGAAGGAGCCGGAGCGGCTGGAGGCGATGTCACATTCCACTTTTGCGCTGCAGAGCGAGGTAGTGTAGCACGAGGATCTGGTACGAGCAGTCACCCCACGCTGCCAAGACCGGTTTGGAAGCAACACCCAATGCTGCCATCAGCATTGGTCACTGGCACCACCTGCAGCGAGAAAGGCCCTGAATATCATCCTCGACCCGCAGATGGTCGAAGACGGAGAAATACGATCGTACCTGCTTTTGAAGTTCTTACAGTCTACCTATGTACAGTTCAACAAGCACCCAGGGATATCCGTTTCCTACGCCTTCAACTTCTCCGTCAGCTCTGGTACCTTCTCAAACAAATCACCCACTAGTCCCACGTCCGCTACTTGGAAGATGGGAGCCTCGGGATCCTTGTTGATTGCAGCAATGACCTTGCTGTCCTTCATGCCGGCAAGATGCTGGATGGCGCCAGAGATACCGGCGCACAGGTACAGCTGAGGAGCGACATTCTTTCCAGTCTGTCCAACTTGCAAGCTGTTGTCGGCGAATCCACTGTCCACAGCTGCCCTGGACGCGCCGATGGCGGCACCTAGAGCGTCCGCCAGAGGAGGCATGAGCCTGTCAAACTCCTCCTTGGACTTCAATCCACGACCGCCCGACACCACCCTCTCTGCGGAACCGAGATCCGGGCGGTCTGATTTCGCAAGATCTTCCGAGAGCCATTCCGTAGGAGACTCGACCTTGGGGTCGACACCCTCCTCCACTGCCGCCGATCCGCCCTCCGTCTCCGGGGTGGGGAACGCGGTACCGCGCACAGTAAGTACTTTGGTGGGATCCGAAGATTGAACGGTAAGGATGGCGTTGCCGGCATAGATGGGCCGCACAAATGCTGCCGTTGTGTGAGTGACATCATCAAGCGATTCCCGCCAAAGTCTACTCACTATCCTCGCTCTCAATTCCGGTCACGTCTGAAATTTGTTGACTGTCGAGAAGTGCCGCGACCCGAGGAAGCAAGCTCTTTCCAAAGGCGCCGTGTGCAGCAATGAGATGTGTGAAACCGCCCGTCTTAACGTTCTCAACCAGCAACGGCGCCCAATTCTCGGGCAGACCCTGAGTTCCAGTCAGCCCCATCCACATTCGATGGTGTATTGGCCCGTACCCGATCATAAGCGCCATTTTCAACGTATATTATCTTCTCAATGCCCTTGACCTTGGCCGCCTTTTCTGCCACGGCCTTGCCCCCACTTCCGGCGACGAGCCCGGTCACCGGACCACCAAGCTTGTGTCCTGCCGCTACAGAGGCCAATGATTGTACACTAAGTTCTCCATCTCTTTGCTCGAGCACCGCCAAGGTGGATAGCAGTCGCGCAATTGCAGAATACTGAGGGACAGCGGTGGGTTGCGAGAGGCGGAGTTGCGTCCGTGCCTGGCGGAGGACGGGGCGGGCGACGGAGAACATGGCTACTCGGGGTCGATGGCGGAAAGATGGTGGGATGGTGGAGGGGCGAGCAGGCGGGGGGGAAGAGGCGTGCAGACGAGATATCGCACAAGTGGTAGATAATTGAGGAGCCGTGTTAAGCCACCAGCACCAGCTTAACGAGCAGCAGTCGGAACCTTGGAAGACCCTCGGCTGTGTTGCGCTTTCTCCCGGCCACGCCGGGCCCTGCCTAGCGTGCACCTGCACACCGGGCACCACATTGTCAAGCTTTTGCACGTGACCACATCGCCCCAATGGCGCCAAGCATCCCAAAAGTTGCAGCTGCGATCGCGACCTGGTCACGACGCGACGCTCACCCCAGATCCCGCCTACCATCCTCAATCCTCATCATCGTCCCCTACGGCCCGCTGAACACGCGCAGTCGTTATACTCATCATTTCCGCGCCTCCCATTCGTGTGCTGGACCCGTAAGTGCCTGTGTCCAGCTCGCGCCAATCACCTCCTCCTCGCCCCAAGGAGTGGCTTTCTTGTCAACCCGTCGCGCGTTCACCACTCATCATTGCGAGAGCCATGGCCGAAGACGCGGGTGCACCCAGTACCTCTGCGCAGGCTCCCTTGACCGCGGCCGGCGCTCCTGGGACGGCGCCCACACAACCCGCCGCAGCAGCAGAACAAGGTATGCCTCTGCCACGGACGCCCGCTTCGCATGGCCGGCACGGCTATGCGCAATCGCCGCTTTAGCCCCAGACCACCTTTTGATCCACTATATCTGCTCTGTACTAACCCTTGCGCCAGATGTATTCATGGTCGAAGATGCCCCCATCAAGGACTCGTCGAGAGAGCAGTCTGCAGCCACTCCCGCACCCGTTTCAGACAACCCGCTTGATGCGCCTGAAGGGCCGCGACCCGAAACCGGAGATGCCGATGCCCAAGATGACGAGGAGATGACCGGTGTGGATGAGACCAAGAAGGAGAAAGACGCCGAAGGTGCTGAGAACCCAGATCCCGAGGCGCAAGCAAAAGCGGCCCTGGAATCATCAGCCCGCGCGCATTTCGTCGCGCAGACTTATGCGACGGTCCTTCCAAGCTATGCCTCTTGGTTCGATATGCGGTATATTGACCACCGCGAGCGCAAGGCACTTCCAGAGTTTTTCAACGAGAGAAACCGGAGCAAGACACCCGCGGTGTATCGGGATTACCGCGATTTTATGATCAACACATACAGGCTCAACCCAGAGGAATATCTCACTGTAACGGCATGCCGCCGCAATCTCGCTGGTGATGTGTGCGCCATCATGCGTGTGCACGCTTTTCTGGAGCAGTGGGGCCTGATAAATTATCAGGTAAAGACACTCCCTTGTACTCTAGACTACAACCGCTGATCTAACTTCTCTGGGTAGGTCGACCCCCAAGAGCGGCCATCAAACATTGGCCCTCCAAACACGAGTCATTTCAGGGTGACTGTAGACACCCCGAGGGGGCTGCAGGCATTTCAACCAGCTCCTGAGGTGGTCAAGTCCCAAGGGAAGCCACACCCTGGCACGGAACGAGCCGCCAGCCAGCAGCCCAAGAGCGAGACGAAAACGCTGCTTCATCGGCACATCTACGAGCCCAACGGCAAAGAAGCCGCCTCGGAGCCTAAGGATAAGGCCACTAACGGTGAAGGTACTTCCAATGGCGCCACAGGCGCTGCCGTGAAGGACCTCGAGGCAGCTCAAAAAGAGCCCGCTAAGGTGGTTCACTGCAACACCTGCGGTGTCGACTGTACCAGCGTCTACTATCGCTATGAGAAGTCGATTGACCAATCTGCCCAACCAAAGGACAATGCTTCTAGTTTGCGCGACCTTTGCCCAAGGTGCTTCTTCGAAAAGCATTTCCCTTCGAACTGGAGCACGAAAGATTTTGTCAAAATCTCTGCCAGCGACGATCCCGGCGCAGGTATGCCTGAAGACAAGTGGTCCGACGAGGAAGTGCTTCTGCTGTTGGAAGGATTGGAGAGATTTGACGACGATTGGAACAGTGTCGCCGACCACGTCCAGACCAAGACCCGCGAACAATGCGTCATGAAATTTCTTCAGCTGGAGATTGAGGATAAGTATGAGGAACCCGAGATCCCTCAACAAGAGCCTATGTCTCAATCACAGCGATTTGTCCGAGACCTTGGTCTTCTGAGCCAGGGGCGTATACCGATTCACCATGCAGACAATCCCGTCCTAAGCGTCGTGAGCTTCTTGGCCGGACTGGCCCCCGCAAACGTCACTGAAGCTGCTGTCGCGTCGGGAAGGAGCGTGACGGAGATGAGGCGCATGTTGAAGGACAAGCTCGAGAAGGTACCCGCCGCAGGCTCAGGGAAGGGCAAAGAGAAGGAGCAGGTACCAGCTGCAGCATCATCGGATGTGAAGAACGAGGACGCCATGGAAGTGGACACCGTCCAACAGACTGCGGCTACGGAGGATTCTGCGGCCACGCATGGCTCGACCGGGGCGAACCCTCTTGTCACACTGCCCTTCGCGTTGTCCGCTGCCCGGGCTTCAGCACTGGCTTCTCATGAAGAGCGTCACATCTCCCGTCTAGTGTCCGGAACCGTCAATCTCCAGCTTCAAAAGCTTCAGCTGAAGCTTGCACACTTTGACGACTTCGAGAAGTTGCTCGCTGCGGAGCGGCGGGAACTACAGAGGCGTCGCCAGCAGCTCTTTATGGACAGACTCACGTTCCAGACGCGCGTCAGGGGCTTTGAAGAGGCCACCAAGAAGATTGGTGCCAGCATTGGGGGCGCGGGCCTGCCCGGTTCTATGAGCCCGGAAGAAGCCATAAATGCCCTGACGGATGCCATAAGAACGTTCGGGGTGGGAAAGAGCGAAGACAATATCGGTGTGAAGCGTTCCAGCCTGGATGAGAGCGCACAGCCGATTGGGGAAGGGACCGAGGGCTTCAGTCGCGTAGAGATCTAGGATGTCCTACCTGATTATGATGCTCATTCTGCATCCCGAGTTAGCTTTCCGTGGTAATCAAAGAAGCAAGTTTTGGTGTTCTAGGCGCTGGAAGTGAAGAGTACTCTTTGCCGCAATACTTTTCAAATTGTAGCGGCATCTACTCCGTACTCGTGTTGGTTTGGGGGGGTTCCAGGTATCTTGTATCGGCACGCCAAAGAAAGGTTTGGTGTACATTAGTTTCATAAAGTATCCCAGAATCATGGCGTTACCTGAGCTTTTCGAATACCCGTCCAATGTGCTGCTCCATTTGTTATTTTTGTGGTTGGAAAACCGAATGTAGCCATGTACCATTCATTGCCCTTGTGGGTGGCATGGCTGGGTCGGATAGACCCCGGAACGCTCGGTTCGGCCTTCCGCTTAGAAATCTGAACTGAACTTATCCTTGTACCCATCATCGGACTGACGCAACCATCACACTCTTTCCACACTTCTGTTCGTTCCGTGTTTCTTCAGCGACATGTTTCGGCCTGCATCGCGGTTGATTGCCCGGCAATCGGCGGTGCGCGCATTCCCGCGCGCCGTCGCGCCGTCAAGACGGCTGCTGAGCACAGCTCCACCCACGGAAAAGTCGAGGAGTTGGAAGAGCTTGGTGGCACGACTGGGAATTGCAGGCGCCATAATATACTACTACAACAGCACCGATCTGTTTGCCGAAGAGCCTAGAGGTACGATCGATAGCAACCGTGTTGCAATGGGTAGTGGAACTAACAGCACTGCATAGTCATCCCAGTCATCCCCGAGACGGAGACGGAGACGGAAATACTTCCCACCATCGATGCCATCGCAGAGGAGCGGAAAAAGCGGAAAACCGAGGCAGCCGCAGCAGCTGCGGCGGCGGCGGCGGCGGCGGCGAAGAAACACGAACAGACAGCGGCACCAGGCGGCGTTGAAGACTTAGAAGAGGAAGCCGATCAGCAAGGTGCATTCAACCCTGAGACTGGGGAAATCAATTGGGACTGCCCTTGCCTAGGTGGCATGGCTCACGGGCCTTGTGGAGAGGAATTCAAGGCTGCATTCAGCTGCTTCGTATACTCGACGGAGGAGCCGAAGGGTATGGATTGCGTGGAGAAGTTCAAGTATGCCATTGCTCCTCTTAGACAATTGAAGTTCAAATGCTGACCTCAGTGACAGGGATATGCAGAACTGCTTCAGGCAGTACCCTGAAATCTACGGTTCGGAGCTGGACACGGACGAGGAAGACGACGTGACGACAGACGCATCACAACCCCCTACAGAAGGCGCCTTGGTAGCCTCAGCCGACGATCGCGAGTCAAGGAGAGAGCGAGCCCAGGCAGCGGCAGAGCAGGTCAGGCAAGATCACGGTGACGCAGGTGAACACTACACTGGACCCGCCACGAAGGACCCGCAAGAGCCTCGCCCCGAGGGCCCAAAGAAACCGGTCAGCCCTCCCCCAGGCGAAGCGAAGAAAGAGGCAACAGCAGTGAGCGAGAGCGACGAAGTGATTCCCAAGGCGTGGCATGATGACACGGATGCGAATGTCGAGGGGCAGAAGACGGCGAAGACGGAGACGAAATGAGCAAAAGATGAACGGGAGGGGTGACATGTACAAATACCTTTGTATTGTAATGTATGGCATTGGTGGCGTTTAGACGGACAACATACACAGTAGCATTTTAGGAGTTGCGAGCTCTGCCATGTCCGAAAACGTACTTTTATGTAGACACACAGCAGCCTTGTATACTGGGCACTAGCGTCAAGACTCTTCTCAACTTTCTCTTGTGTCTATATCAAATCAAAAATAACATGCTGATTTATGTGGGCGCTTTCCTTGCCGGCAATCCCGTTCATCGTTTCATCCATGGATGGACTGCTCTTCGAGCACGTGAGTCAACTATACATACGAAATAAATACTGTGCATGATATGCAGTTAACGACAATGCAAAACGTTGGAATGTACATAGGTACCCATGCAAACCAATCGGATACCGGAAGACCAATAACCACATAGACTGGCCAGATAGCCTGCATCCCAAAATGTCTCCAAAGGTTGTTCCACTTCTTCTGTCCCTGTTGAGGCTGGCGGCAAATCACCTTGCAATGACGTAGGGCGCTAAACCGTTTCCGAGCAGGCCATGTGAAGCACACCTTGGTTCTCCCGCGCGACCAAAACCCTGCCACGGTCCCGTCACACGGCACCCCTTATAACCTCACGTCTGCCTGCCACTGTTTTTCTTGTATCTCCTCATTCAATCCTCCCACGTCTCTATCACCCCCGAACGCCCTCTTCGTCTATCCGTCTCTCTCACCCTACTATCATAAACAGGATTCGGTTTACCTCCCACACAACCACCATACAGCTATCACCATGTCTTACGCAGATGTTGCAAAGAAGGGCCCTCATCAGAGCGCAGAAGAAGTGAGTACTTGACATCTCCATCCTTGAATGCTAGCTGCTAATAGAACCTAGGCGTAAGTGTTCCTCCACCCTACCTGCAGCATCTGTTTGTTTGCCGTGTGAGCTCCTCCAGGCACAACCAAGCATTGGGCTGGCTACACGGTTTCAATCTTCTCACCACTTTCATGATACTAACCTGTCCCACCAGCCGTGCCCCGGCCATTCCCGAAGTTGAGCGCTCCGACGAAAGCGTCCACTCCCTCATCGACGTCGACTCGCCCCACGTGTCGTCCGTTCCCTCCGACTTCGAGTCTCAGTCCGTGAAGACTGACACACAGGCCGAGCGCATTGAGCTTGAAGAGCGCGCCAAGCAGCAAGCCGCAAAGGAGAAGGAGGCCAAGGAGAAGGCGAAAGAGAAGGCGAAGCGTAGCAGCGAGTTGGCCAAGAAGAACGCCGATAATCCCGTTATATTGGGAAATGCCGTGACGGTGGGCATTCTGGGAACAATTCTGGGGATTGGTGCGTACAGGAAGTATGCTGCTAATGAGTTGACGTGGAAGGTTGTGGGTACGTGGGCAGGCGTCGTGGGTCTGTTCGCCCTAGGAGACTACTATGTCAGCAAGTAAGTTCAGCCAGCGTGTACTCAGAGGCCAAAGCTAACCGGTGAACTGTAGGTACTTTTTCAGGAAATACCCAGCGAAAAAGTAAACGACCTGTCAATTGACGAGCCGGTTCTCTCACATCTCCCCACGACAGTGGGCGAGTTCTTACAGATTCCCCAGTTGGTCGAGATGGACTTTCCTCTTACAACTCCATACTTAATCTCTCTCTACTCTCTGGGCTCGGTATGGCGGATGGCAAGGGGGTGAAGCATTCCTCTGCTCCCTCTGTTTTCGATAAGTTCGAGTCGACTCGGCATGTCTTGTTTTGCGCGTTCTGCGTGAGCTGTTCGGTTCGTTCCGTGTATATATAGTGTGCAAGCTCTCTGTTCTTCATAATGATGTATGCCTTCCCAACAGTCCGAAATACTTTTATGTCCCCTGAAAGCAAAAGCATGCATGTGGCCGCGCTTGGATCGTCAGTTACACAAACAAGTAGTGCTATGAGCTCTTCGGTGCAGCACCGCCATGGGTAAAGAACACATGCAACTGACATACTCGGGGACCTCGACGCAATGCCGATAGCTCAACCATGAACCAGTCCATTGGCACATTGGTACAAGGTCCACGAAATGGCAGGAATATAGCTCTAATAGCAGCTATGGCGAATTAAAAACTTAGGCGGGACAGTGCTGCTCGCTTACAGTACAATTATTAGTTTTGTCTACTTTTCCTATTGATTTGAGAATGATCAGTTCCGGTCGCCTCGTGGAACACCCATATCTTCGGCACAGCGCTCCCTCACTCCCAGAATCAACTCTCGCAGCCCGCTTTGCCGTTGTTGGGTGCTCGCGTCTCAAGGGCATTGCAGTTCCTAGTGCCAAAGACCGACAGCAGCAGTGCTACTTGGCCTCTTCTCCTCTCTTCCTCCCTTTTTCTTTCACTCATCTCTTTCTCGCCTTCACCTCCTCAGTCTGACCCTCCCTCCGAGCTCGGAAACGCTTCTTACTTTCTTTGCCTAGAGGGGTATTTTTCGAATGCGCCGGCGGGGAGAGCTCCCTTCTCCAGCAGTGGAAATGCTCATCGAACGATCCCCTTCACAGGAGCCACAATCATCTGCTTTGTCCCTGGATGCGCGTATCGAACAGTGCATGGGTGAAGGATCCGTATCAGGCTTTCCTGGAAAACAATGTGAGGAAGGACAAGGCCGACTACTTGGTATGTGTGCCGGGGGCCTGCGGTCCCGTGATAGCTGGCTTTCGACGCACTTGGATAGGTCTCGTTAGCATATAAGAACAGTCAAGTGATCATCATCGCAACTCGTTGCCCACAAAAAGGGGCGGGGGCTGAAGTGTTCATCTTCTTCATGGGCTTGTGCAGATTCAGCGCCCACGCGAGCTGACCTCCGGCTCAGAAACTGGAACCTCCACCTCGTACTCTTCTTCCTCTGCTTCGTGATACTTGTCATATTCGGTGCGTTCGTGTCGAGCTCGCGCTGCATCGAGCATAAAGCGCACTGTGCCGCCATGACCGCGGTTTGCCATCGCCGAGGGCGACGTGGTACCTGGTGTGACGGGCGTCAGAGGGCTACCGGTGTCAATTCCATTGCGCGGCTTGGACGACAAGCCATTCGTGGAGCTTGGCGAGGTTGCCTCTGTGTTGTAAGCGGCGAAGCGTGGGATATTTGCCCCCGAAGCTTCTTGGTTCAGGCGGATGCGGACGTCGATGAAGGTTTCGAGAGGGTATACCGGTCCCACGGCGGTAGCGGCACGGTGATGTGTGTAAAGATCTAGGAGATCCAGAAGTGTCTCTGATATGGTCTTAGCGAATGGTTACCGAGTGAAGTAGCGACGTACCCATCACTTCAGCCCGACTGGTATTCCATTTCTCATAGGACATGGGCCCACTGTCCACAAGCCCGTCGGCCTTCAGATCATGTAGGCTTGCCGCCAACTCGATACACGCGATCGCCATGGTAGCCGTCGTCTGCTTGAGTGGTGCGAACGTTCTGTACAGATCCAGACATAGATTCCAAGCCGTTCTCCCCTCACGCTCCGTATCAAAGCCGGCACTCCTCGCCATCTTCACCAGCAACTTCTGCGGATGTCGGTTGCGAAAATCAAATCCTGCACTTTCCAACATCAACCGCTCCAGACCGATGATGAGCTTCGAGGGGGTCTCAAAGCGCGGATCATCGGGGGCCAGATGCTCCCCAGCGGGTAACTTGAGGTTCCAGCTGGCGCACAGAATGTCTCTCGACTTCTTGAGCGTATCCTCAATCTTGCATGCGGTGAAGAGAGCGGCAGCGCTGGCATCTGCCCAATTGTACTCGGTGTCGGCATGGAGCGAACGGAATTTGTGGAAATAAACGACGGCCGTATTGAACGTCCGCACAGGAAGTTGGAGGCTCCGGCGCACACCGTCAATCCAGGCGACGCCCTGAAGCCGCACAGTGTCCTCTCTGGCGCCTGACATATTGAGATCAGAGAGGCGTCGTTCAATGGCCGACTGCAGGAGATAGGGTTTGGCGACTTCGATGAACGATGGCGGGGGCCCTACTCGCTCGTCGGATGAGGCGGCTGGCGCCATGACGAGTTGTCGGAGCGGCTACTAATCTGCAGCCAGTGGGTCCAACGAATGTAATCGGAAATACGTCGTGTGAAGGAGGGTGTCGTGTCGAGGGCGGAGGCGACAGTGGATGGGAAAAGTAAAGTGGTGGTCATAGCTTCTGACCTGGCGCTTCTGCACTGCACCTGCAAATTGTGGGACCGGCGCTCTTCCAAGGCTGCAGAAAACCGCAGAACATGGGACGTGGAAGCCCAGGCAGATCAGAGAGGTATATGGGTTGGCAAAAGAACTCGATTCCAGCTACCATTACTAGACTATCCTATCGTCGAGGCGGTCATGGGTTCAACCGCTGGCCTGCCTTATATACATCGTGTGTTGCCGCGTCGATTACACACTATTACCTCTACCATACCATGCAGGTGCCATAAAATCCCTTGGCCCCTGGTTCCTTCACGAACGCCGTTACGAGCTTTTGTTCAATCATTATGTCAAAGAAGTTGAGAGGGGACCGGGCGCATAAAAGCCAGGACTCCCACCAAGAACAGAAGATGTGATGCTATGGATCTAAATGCTGAACTAGGCGTTGATGCCTACGAAATGGGCATCGCATAGCGAACGGGAAACAAGGCAGCCTAAGCCGCCCGGTTGGAGAAGGTCAATAGACAATCGTCCTGCAAAATGGTCAGTCGATTCAGATCGTTTGGGAGGAGGCATGTCTTACCTGAGGGAATATCGTAGCAAACACCTTGATTTCCTCGCTCAAGGGAGTAACCTCATGTTTCCAATCCAACAACATGCTGGCTTTTCCAATCATGAGCATGAGGTTTGCTTGCGCGTACACCTGACCAAGGCAGACATGTGGCCCCACACCGAACACGAGCCAGTTTTTGATCTGCTTGTCGGCATCGCCCGTAATCCAGCGCTCGGGGACATACGACTCCGGGTCAGGATAGGCCTCCTTGTCATGCAGCGCAAGGTAGGTGGTCGGCACCACCATGGCACCCTTGGGCACGGTGTAGGTATCTGTGATGGGGAAATCCTTCTTCGCGATATACGGCACCATGATCACGGGAGGGCGGTACCGGAGGACCTCCTTGACCACGGCGCGTGTCCAAGGCATGCTCTCAATCTGGTCCAGGGTGATGTGGGCATGGCGGTCGCCGTTCCGGATGGCAAGGTTTTCCTCGCGGACCTTGTCCAGGTACTCGGGTCTGTCAGCCATAATCTGGAACAACCAGGTGGCCGCCGAAGAAGTAGCATCCTGACTCGCGAACAGGAAGGTGAATAGGGTCATGGAGATCTCAAAGTCACTGAAATCGCGAATGAGCATGGTGGGCTTTTCGCTATCGTCGACCTGGACGCCGGATGCGACTTTCTGACGATAGGCCTCGGATTCCTGCATCTGGGCAACCCAGAAATCAAGAATGCACTCCTTGTTTCCTCCGGCGGCCATTCGAACCTTGCTCTTTGCGGCGCATTTGGCGAACTCGGCCAAAACCATGTCGGCCGCCTTCTTCCCGTACCAACTCTTGGTGAAGGGGAGGATGATGGGAAAATTGACGAGCTCTAGCGCAGCTGTGATGAGGTAGTAATCGTCGGCGATCTTCTTGATGGTCTCCTCGGACATGTAATGGCCGACGAAAGTACGGCAGCTGATGGCCGTAAGCATTTCGCGGAACTCAGGCATGAAAGGCATCGGCTTGCCGCCCATTTCGACCTGGGATTTGTGGACAAAGCGCTGGAAGTAGTCGTTATACACCTCCTCCAGTCCCGGTAGATACTGGGCAATGGCCTGGCGGGTAAAGAGACCATTCAGGCCCTTCCGGTAGTCGACATGAGGTTTTCCATCGAGGAAAACCCAATTCTGAGGGCGAAGAAGCTTGTAGGCGGCGTCGACAACGCATGGTTTGACGAAGGTGGGGGAATTGAAAACCTTACGAGCCATATCACGGGTGGAAGCGATGACAACGAACCTGACGCAGGAGACGGTCAGCATGAGCCTTGCAGGACAGGATGTCTAGTGGGGATGCAGCTGACGTACTTGTGGAAGACGGAGACGCAGCTCAGAGGTCCGGAAAGCCATTTCTCGTGATATTTTGAGAATTTGGGGTTGACGGAGTCGAGAAAGGGCCCAATGAAGGGTGCTTTCCAGGCGGGGCCAACGATGGAGCCCTTGTTCCAGATGTACTTGACTGCGCGCACAAGGGTGAGTGTGTGGTTTCATGGCCGAAGGCGTAGGGCGACTTACACTGATCGTAGGCGACGCAAACCAACAGAAGGGTCAAGACAACGGTCCAGGGGTTGAGGCCGTTGAGGAGGGCGGACAGGACGCCACTGGCATTCAATTGCACGATGTGATGCGCGACTTTAGCATCGGCCGTGGGCGATACGAAGCTCCCATTGACCGCCATTGCGGAGGCGAGGGGAAGAAGTGCAACAGAGCTGGAAAACGGCTGAAGCGAGTCGGGGATTTGGCGCGCGTGGTGGGAGAGAGGAGACGAGCTTCAGGGGCCGGGCAGCAAAAGTCGATGGGAACGGGAGATGGGGGTTGACGAGATTGATGAGAGAGACCCTGGACTCGCGCCCGGGCGCAGCTCGTCGCCAGATCTTCCTTTTACGGTTAGCAGCCATTTTAGCAGCGGAAGCGCCTTCGTCCTGATCCGTGCGGACCGTGCCTCCTAAGGATGTTGAGATGGTACCTTGCAGGAGGTGGCGCTGAGTCCTACCATTCGCGATTCTGGAAACTTTGATAACGCCTCTGTTGGAAAGCGGTATTCCCGAATAGAACAGAGTACACAGTGCATAGTACACAGCACATTGCCGTTATCCATGCATTAGCTACGCGACTCGCTAGCTACAAGCATCATTTGCTGTGAATTACACAGTACTGGTGATGCTCCCCCGGGACGCCAGAATGGGGTCACGCCCTCATCCAGCGATCTTCATCATCTGCCACATCGTAGTCGGCCTCCTCCCCTCCCATATGCTCATTGGCATCCTCGCCAGGTCCTTGCCCCGCGCCAGAGTGCTGGTCTTCCGCATTGCCTTCCTCCATCCTCACTTCGCCATCCAAAGCCGGGTGTCCCGGCGCCGCCAGTGCCTCGACACTCGTCGTCGTAGCAGCATTGGGCACCCAGGCGAGTTCCACTTTGCCTATATCGGGAATCTGGGCCGCATGGTCGATGAACTGAGGAACATTGAAATCAGTCTCCTCGCCTGCACAGTGTCACACTCATGATAAACTCACCATTTCCGCCATGTAGCGCTCCTTGAAGCCCACGACTTGCGTATTGGGCCGTTCGGGGTGTGGTTCGATGCTCTCATAGTCGTAATTGTTCTGACTTCAGGTCAGTCACCAGCCGAAACCGCGCCTGGCACCGCACACTCACCAAGAGATGTTCGCGGAGGAGCTCATCCTGCCGAGAGCCCGCCTCCACTCCAACGACCGCGACCCTTCTTGGTCGGTTGTCTAGGCGCTTGACGCCACTTCGACCGCCTGCGAACGGGGAAGCACCATACCCGCGGCCGCGATAACTTCCTCGAAAGAACGCAGACCCGCGGCCTCGAGAAGTAGAATACCCTCTGCCACGGTACATCGTCCCGCGTCCGCGGCCCCTAGCCGAGACTGTGTCATAGTCGGCGTTAAGACCTTGTGCTTCCGCCTGGAGAGAAGAGAGTTGATCAATGAGGGCAGCCTCGTCTATGGCGTTGGACCTCTTCGCCAACTCGATCTTCAGTAACCTTGTCTGCTCTTCATTCCCCCGGAGCTTCCTCTCCACTTCTTCCATGCGCGCCGCCGCTTCTTGTGACTTTCTCTGCCTTTCTTCGAACGCTTTCTGGGCTTTGGCCTGCCGCTTTTCCAGTTCTACAGGATCCATCGCCTCTTCGTCACCGTTGTGGTATTCTCCGGCTTCCGAAGCGGCCAACTCTCCATTGCTGAAGTCAGCTGGAGGCTTTGGAACCGACCCCGGTTTGTGCCAGTACACTTTGACAAACCTGTTATCAAAGATCACCTTGGGACTGTCGTATGCACGTCTGGCAGCAAAGTAATCGCTGTACTTGACGATCGCTAGTCGCTTGTAAGGCTGCATTTCCACGTGAACGATGTCTCCAAATTGAGAGAAGAACCCACGAACAGCCTCTTCGCTGAAATTCTCCTCGGGTATCTGCTCGACCACTATCGTGCTATTGGAGCGATCATAGTTGGGGCCGAGCTGAGAAAAGGGTGCTCGCGACCTTGATCCCCGTGCACCGCCGGGAGGTTGACGGCGACTCCTTTCGTCAATGCTTCGGAGCGTCTCCATGTCGAGAAGAGCTTGGTTCGGGTCATACTCTGGCACATCATTAGACACGAGCTTCAATGGGAGTGGAAGTGTGATTATCTGGGAGGGAAAATGTAGGGTAGGGGAGAATATACCTTCACTTGCTTGGGGGAGCACGATTTCCCCTCCGTGCTCATAAGGACACGCAGTTCCAAGAGCACAGAACCCTTTGATATCATAGTCTTCACAGCGCCTCTTCCCACCTTTAACCTGGCTGCGTCCCATGGCCCCAGCGAACGGGAATCCAGGCATACCAGGTATTCCCATACCCATCATTGCGAGCAAGGCCATTGGATCCGGGTAATTCATGGTTGGAAACCCGGGAGGTGACGTTGGAAGGGCTGGATAATTCGTCGCAGAAGCCATCGGAGCGCCGGGCGGCATAGGAGGCGATGACCGACCGTGATTGATATTTCCAAGCGTCCCGCGACTGTTCCTTCCCCCTCGCCGAGCCACTTCTTTTGATGGGCGTTCGCCGTTGCTCCCTCGCTGGTAATGCGGATCGTTCCCATCTGCCAGTTGGCTTGTATCCCATTCGTAACGCTTCCTCTTTCGCGGTCCCTCTCCTCGCTGGTTTACCGGACTTGTCGAAGGGCGGAACGGGCGTGCGTTGGGCCGTTGGGCGTTGGCTGGCCCGGTCGGCGGATTGAATGATGGCGCATCAGCGGAGAGCTTCGACTGGGCTGGAACTGTTGGTTTGGAGGATGCATTGAGGGTACTCTTAGGTCTGAAAGACTTGGTCCTTACCGCAGCGAGAACTTCGTCAATGAAAGGCGCCGTATCTAGAGAGTCAACTTGAGAACGTCGATGTGAAAGCAATGCACTCACGATCCTGGAGGAAATCGGAGAGAGCTTCCAAACAATTGCTTCTTACTGCGCCCTCCGTTTCTTCGGCTGCGATCAATGCGATCACATAGTCAGCCAGGACTCCAGCGTCTGCATCCGAACTTGAACTGTCAGCGGGACGTTTGCACTTGTGCAAGATTTGCTCACATCTTCTCTAGCTTCGGTATGATCCAATCTTTCAGAGCTAATTTGTCCGGTTCCTCTACGAGCATCTTTTGCTACCGACTGGGCAAACTTTGTGCCCCAAGCCTCTCGAAAAGATTGGATCGAACGGGAAAGGACCTTTTAAGGGTACGTCAAAGTGAGTATGTACACGAAACCCCGGTGCCGAGACAGACCAGTTCTCCTAGGTAGCACGCGAAACTCGGCCTCTACAAAGGAAGCTCAATAGGTTCCGAAAAACACGATTCATACCTTGGTAGGTGAAGCGGCGAAGGTAAGGCAAGCTGAGCTACCCCAGAGCGCGTGTGTACATAGCTAGCCACTCTTCCGAGTTTAGCGCGGACATACCCGGTTCCGAGGTTTCACCGCCCGAGGTTTTCCCGCAAACCCGGCGTCCTGCTCAGCGCCTGGGCAAGAGCCATGCACTTGCGAGTGCATGCCAGGTGCATAGCTTCATTCACCTGCACGAGAAGAGCAGTCCAATGACCGCCTTCCCAAACGGCTCAGCTGGAATGCACGAAGACTTATCGTTATTACGGCATTATTGGCACAACTACTCCGGAATATGCAAACTGCGGCCAAAGGAACATCACCAGCACGAGAAGACGGCGGTTAGATTTCTAGGGGTCATAACATTGAATCCTCCTTTGCCCACATCACACATGAACAAGCTAAAAGTAAATGAATCATTGCCAGTCGCTCGCTCGAGCTGGTCCTAAACGATTCGACCCTGAGGACTAGCGGCCCGGGTCATCATGTCTCACGCTCTGAATGCCCAACGGCCTCTTTCAGGTGTGGGGGGACCGCCGATGAGCGCACCAATTCTGCAGGTTGCCAAAGACCGAGAGAAAAATGAATCTAAGACTTTTGATACCTGTTCTCTATAGCTTGTCATAGTACTGCACCACCGATTAGCATAGGTATGGATAAAGCCGCTCGAATATGCACTTACGTTGTCAACACCGGGCACCTCAACCTTGATACCCTTGCGCTTGCGCATTTCCGCGACGATCTTACCGGGCATCGTCGAGGCATCAAGCGGCGAGCCACCCTGGAGAACCTGCCAGTGATGGAAGACCAGTTGAGGGAAGGCCTGGCCGGCAGTGTGTGATCGCAGATCGGCAGTGAAACCGAACGACTCGTTGACGGGGAGGTAGGCCTTGACGTTGAAGAGGGGCGTGCCAACACGCTGGTTCTCCTCGAAGACGTGACCACGCCTGCGGGTAAGGACACCATAGATACCACCCATGGCCTGCTCGGGCACCTGGATCTCGACCAGGTACACAGGCTCCTGGAGGGCCGGCTCGGCGAGCAGGGTGGCGGCGTACAGCACACGACGGGCAGTAGGGATGATCTGACCACCACCACGATGGATAGCATCAGCGTGGAGGGTGACGTCCATGATGTTGAAGCGGATGGAGCGCATGGGCTCTTCGGCGACAGGGCCCTCCTTGGTTGCCCACTGGAAGCCGGAGACGACGGAGTCCTTGATTTCGTTCAGGTACTGAACAGCCTTGGTCTGATCGACCAGCAAGTTGGCACCAGTGGTGTCGGGACCGAAACACCAAATCTTACGAGCATCAGTGACATCCCAACCGTACTCGTCGGCCAGGATACGGGCACGGGCCTTGAAGTCGTCACGCGGACCGATCTGGCCAGACTCGATAGCCTGGGCAACCTCCTCGTCGAGGGGCTGGGCAGTGACATAGAGACGGTTGTGCTTGTTGGGCGACTTGGACAGAGCGGTGATGCTCGAGGTGCCATTGACGGTCTCACGGTACTGAACGACGGGGTCGGAGACGCGGAGAGGGACACCAGCGTGGTCCTCCTCAAGATCCTTCAAGCAAATCTCCAAATGCAACTCGCCGGCACCGGCAACGACGTGCTCGCCGGAGTCGGAGATGTAGGTAAGGACGCAAGGATCGGACTTGGACAGACGCTTGAGACCTTCGACAAGCTTAGGAAGATCCTGAGCGTTCTTAACCTCGACGGAACGCTGCACGACAGGGGAGACGGAGAACTTCATGACCTTGAGGTTGTGTGCGGTCTCATTGGTGGTGAGGGTACCAGACTTGAGCAGGAACTGATCGATACCGACGAGACCAAGAATGTTACCAGCGGGGACATCCTCGATAGGCTCGACGAAGCGGCCCATCATGAGAATGGTACGCTGCACGGCCTTGATGAACAAGTCCTCCTTCTTGCCAGGGGTATAGTTGGGACCTTGGATGCGGACCTTCAGACCGGAGCGGACGGTACCGGAGAAGACACGACCGAAAGCGTAGAAGCGACCCTTATCGGAGGTCGGCACCATCTTGGAGACGTACAACATGAGGGGACCCTTGGGATCGCAGTCACGGATACCGATGGCGTTGACATCATCATGAGGACCCTCGTACAGAGTCTCCATGCGGTACTTCTGAGCAGTGGCGGGGGAAGGAAGGTGGAGGATCATCATCTCCAAGAGAGCATCAGCGGCAGGAAGGAACTTCCTCATGATGACCTTGAGGAGCGCCTTGCCCTCGAGATCCCTCTCCTCGGAGGTAAGCTTGATCTCGAGCTTTTCGAGAAGCTTGGGGATCTCGTCAGTCTTGAAGTTCATGACGGCATTGAAGACCCTGAAGATGGGGTCTAGGATGAACTGGTTGAAGGCACGCTCGAGCTGCTGGCCCTCGTAGGTACCGTTCTTGGTCCACTTCTTGGTCTTGGGGTTGAAGAAGCTGTCTCCCTGCACGTTGTTAGTACAGACGATCCTCAAGCGGGACAGTTGCACGTACCCAGAGACGCTCCATCATCTTGTTCTTGTCAACACCAAACTTCTTGGCGTAACGGGAAGCGAACTGGCGGACGGTGAAGGCCCAGCCGTGCAGACCGGAACCAAAGGCAATGGTACCCTTGTCGGGGTAGACCTGGCAGTCACCGAGAGACTTGTCATAGTAGGTAGCGATGACAACGTTGACGGACTCAATGACACGGGAGAAGTTCTGGTACAAATCCTCCTTGGTAACCTGGAGCTCGAGAAGAGCACGGTCGACCTTGTTGATGATGACGACGGGCTTGATACGCTCACCGAGAGCCTGGCGGAGCACGGTCTCGGTCTGGACGCAGACACCTTCTACGGTGTCGACGACAACGAGGGCACCGTCAGTGACACGGAGCGCAGCGGTGACTTCGGAAGAGAAGTCAACGTGACCGGGAGAGTCGATCAAGTTGATCAAGAAGTCGTTCTTCTCAACCTTGCCGGGAACGTCTTTCAGATCATCCGGGTCGTTGAGTTGAGCGTACAGCGAGATGGCGGTGGACTTGATGGTCACACCACGCTCCTGCTCGTCTGCTCGGGTATCCGTGAATCGTGCTTCTCCGGCTTTCGCTGCAGAAATGATACCAGCACGCTGGACAAGAGAGTCGGTGAGGGTAGATTTTCCGTGATCGACTGTTCAGCACAACCATGTTAGCGCCGATGGATCTTGGATGCGGGGTTTCGCTCTGGGAGCAACGAGAGGGGAAGAAAGGGAGCTTACCGTGAGCAATGACGGACATGTTCCGGATGTTGGACGGATTGTCCATCAAGGCACGGATCTAGAGGATATCAGTATACTGCAGGCCATGGTCGCCGCGAATGCTGTGGGAGTCTGGGTGCCCAACGTACCTCCTCGACCGTGAAGCTGCGCGAAATCTGTCAGCAAACCCGCTCTTTTTTGACTGTGAAGAGACGCATTCCAAACAAACACAGGCGACACCTGCGATGAAGGATTCGAGGGGAGAAAAAAAGAGGCCACTTACTTGACCATTTTGGTGGTGTTGAGACGTGTAGTCTGTTGTGAAAATTTGGTGGTGGGATGAGATTACCCCGCTTTGGAGGACTCGGAGAGTTAAATTGGGCACAACAAGGAGTGCAAGAAACTCCAGGTGTGCAGAGCAGTCGGTTGCAGGGCGCGCTCTTGAGGCCTCTTGCGACGTTTGGCGTGAGGGGACTGCGAGCAAAAAGAGGGAGAGATGTTGGGAGGGGGAAGCAGCTTTTCAACCAGCCAGTGTCGGAGGTGGGGCTCGCTTATTTTTGACTTCACCCTGGCCCGACGCCCGCCTCCCGCCACCCAGCAGCACTGCAGCACTGCAGCAGCGAGAAGAAGGGCGGCGTTGTGTAGGACGAGCTGCGGCCCAAAGGGCGATCCTTTTTGTCAGCAGGGCTGACCCCTCTGGTGCCTCTGAGGACGTGTGACGTTGGAATCTCAGCCACTTCACAGTTGGCGCTTAAAGCTTTTGAGCTCTGGACGCGGCACCGATTCGCACCGAGTCCGCACGCTGGACGTCTTATATACAATATGTAGAACGAATAGGAAGGAAACCTTTACAACTGTGCCGTCATACACTTTCTTTGCGTTGCGCCCTTGGCAACACATCCACGGGGCCCTTCGACGGCGATATGCGGTCGTCAGCCCTCCGTCGTGGATATCTAGACAGTCAATGAGCACATACTATCAGGACTGGCCATGATAACCGTGTCAGTCTTGGGGGATTGTCAAAAAGTCCTCTGCCAACAAAGGGCGCCCGCGACCACGGCCCCCTCCGAACAGCAGCCATCTATGTGTCAAGCAAGGCGATAGGTATCGTCTTCGAGGGATGGTTGGTGGCTTTGTGTGAGCGCTTACAACAAGCGCAACGCCCCTTCATATGGGATGTATTGACAGACTAGATGTTCCGGCTACCAGTAAAGCCTGCCTAGCCCGTAGTCTAACCACAGAAAATAGGACCCAGACCCGTTCCTCGTGAAATGGTATCATAGAGCCGTACTGAAGAGACTCAGTGACGTTAAGAAACCCATGTGTCACCAAACGCCCAAATACTTTTTGATGTACAAGACCCTCAAGGGGATGGTCGACAACCTCTCCATCAAGGCTGCCTCGCCTGACGCTCCAAGGGGCTGCGAGTAACGTTCCCACGGGAAACCTCCCCGCTCATGCATCCTCCTTGATTTCAACCTTTGCCTTCTTGTCCTCGCGCTTCTCGGATTCGCCGCCGCCCTCCTCCTCTGCCTTGCGCTTGTTCGACTTTTCGCCGTTGAACTCCTTGGACTTCTGGAAGTCGTCGCGACGACCATTCCAATCGTTGCGATCGTTACGACCTCCTCGTCCACGGCCACGCCCGCCGCGACCACCGCCTCGGCCACCACGTCCGCGACCTCCTCGTCGATCCTGGAACTGGCGCTTCGGACCATCCGTATCGCGACTGTCCTGCTCATTCAACGCCCATGTCGGGGTTATACCCTTCTCTTGGCACTTCTTCAAGCTATAGTCCCTCTTGCTCATGATGAGCAGCTCGTTGCCCTTGTAGTCCGGCTTGGGATCCAGGGCAAGGAACTCTTTCTGCGTCTCCTCATCGGGAAATTCAACGAAAACGCTGCCCTTCCACTCTCCGTCCTCGCTGCGACGCTTGCGGACCATGATGGCACCGTACGGCTTGAAAAACATCTCCAACTCGATTTGACCGGCCTCAGCTGGGTCGCCGAAATTCTTCACATAGACGCTTGCATCCAGGTGGTTCCGGGACCTACGGAACAGCCTGTCGAACTGTTCCTCAACGCTGAGCTCGCCGTCGCCGTCGCCGTCACGCTTGACAATCTCAATGGGGTGCTTCCGCTTTACGCCCTCATTTCCCGTGCCACTAAATCTTTCAGTGTCCACGACTTCGACAAGCTTGCTATCGCGGAGGGCTGCGACAATCGCCGAGTATGGCTGGAAGCGCCTCATACGCTTGAAGGTGTGGAGGTGTTTGATTGCGACTGGTAGGTTCTGCGAGCCCTTGATCTCCTCAAACATATGCTTGTCGGTACAGAGGTTGTGATCCGATAGGTAGAACTCGACCTGGTCGGCGACAGTCAGCATTGTCAATTTGAAAAGGGGGGAGATGGCAACTTGCCTGCTGGCGAATTAAGACCGGATCATCGGTTTCCGGGAGATCTCGAAATTCATTCGACCTATCCATGTCAGAATGGCTCACAGGGTTGACGGATCAAGCGCCTACTTCGACTTGCGATTGTAGGTGCTTTGGCCCCGGCCACCGCGTCCGCGTCCGCGGCCTGGCCTGGAATCATAGCGCGACCCATTGCGTTGCTCTTCGCGCCCCTTGTTGCGTTCATCATTGCCTTTGGCAGCATCAGTCGTCTCAGCGGGCTTGGAGGCGTTCTGAGCCTCTTCAGTGTTGCCATCCTTCGAGTCCGAGCCTTCAACTTTGCTCTCCGAGGTCAGGTCCTGTTCCCCAGTGCTAGTACCTTGGCCGGCCGTACTCTCGTTTTGCGTCTCCGGCTTCTCGCTGGTCACCTCAGCAGGTGCGTTGACCTTGTCAGCGACGGGAGCGTTGGCCACAGCGTCCGACATGGTCGAATGACTTGGCACGTATAAAGGATTAAACGAACTCCGTCCTGGCCAGGGCGGAAACAGGAATGATCCCGCTGTCGGGAGCGTGCAAGGAAAGTAAGAGTGAAGCTCGAAGAAAAAGTTCTGGATGCGGAGGTTTGACAAGGCAGGACAGGTTAATAAAGTGAGACGAGCCAGTAGTGGGTGGGGGGAGCTTTGGCCTGCGACGAATAATTTTGCGCCGACCGCCAAGAACGCCCTGCAGGCTGCGGGCGGAAAAACGACGGAGCGGATGTGCTGCTGGCGCAATCTCTGAGCGATCTCAGGGAGGGCAACAGGAGCCAGCAGCATCCATTGTCTCCATTGATTGTCCGCTGCCCACCATGAGGAAGAAGCCGAGATTCCATTCGTTGAAGAAGCTGGTCAGTGAACCTGCTCCAAGTTTCGTGGGACGCCACGGCGGACTAACAGTCAGTAGAAAGTGCGGCAGGATTGGTCACGATGGTCGCTCTACAGCATCTCGCAATTGAAGCCGCCGAACACGGCGATGCGCACATACTTCCAGCAGAAATGGACAGCTAAATCGGATACCCGTGCGTATCACGGCGAGCAGATACGGGAGAAGAAGTGGAAGCGGCTGTTTAAGAGGAGCATCCCAGCCGTCGTCCCCATGGACCACAAGTACTTGGCGAGATATGACGGATCAGAACAGGCTTCCGGCAGAGGAGCCGGGTTGGACACAGAGGAGTCTCAGAGGGCGCCCCCTATGACCCCGTATATGCAGATGACATACTATCCGATCGAGAGGAGGCTGGATACCGCCATCTTCCGGTCCCTCTTCGCAAGCAGCGTCAGGCAGGCCCGCCAATTCGTCGTACACGGTCTTGTCAAGGTGAATGGGAAGAAGGTATGGCTTCGGTCCAGACAGCTTCAGCTGTAGCTGTAGCAACGTGGTCTCCTGCGCAGCTAACGCGGAAGCATAGATGCCCTACCCCGGATATATGCTCAACCCGGGGGATATGTTCCAAGTGGAGCCCGAATCGGTCATGTTTGCCACGGGTGCCCCCAAGACCCGTAGCGCAGTTGCTCGTCGTATCGCAGCGGAGAAGAAGGCCGGGCGTGGCGACACTCGCTCCAACAAACCTGCGGACGATGAAGAACACGACGCTAGTATCGCTCAACTCGCTGCTCAGACGCCTCGGGAAGAGCCCACACCCGCCGAACTGAAGAAGCATATGCAGGAGCTCATGACCAACGTTGAGGAAGTCTTGGCCACGGAAGTGAAGGCGAAGGACAAGCAGAAGTTCAGGGAATTCCGGCAATCTGTGAAGAAGGCTATTGCTCTGTGGAAGACGGCAAACCCAGAGACCGTCTCCACCCTGGATGCTCAATTCGATTTCTTGAAGAAGCAATTGGCAGAGAAGATGGAAAAGGATGTGGGCAAGAGCGGGGAGCTTAGTATGTCTGCCGAGGATCAGGAGAAGCTCAAGAAGGCGTTCGAGAAGTTGAAGGAGAAGGCCGAGTACGAAGCAACGTGGAACAAGCGAGACGCTAGTAAACCATATGCCACCCCGTGGCGGCCGAGGGACTACATGTCTGCCTTCGCCTTCATTCCGCGGTACCTGGAGGTCAATCAGAACATCTGCGCGGCCGTCTATTTGAGGCACCCCGTTGCTAGGCCTGGGTTGGCGGAGGTACCAACGCCTTTCAGCTATGAGACTGGACAGTTGGCCTTCAACTGGTATTTGAGGAGACGTTAGTGTGTTCAGGAGCGTAGACATGTACGATCAGAGCGCAGGAGCGGGTGCGAGCCCCAAATACACTGTACAATATATGGTGTGTATGTATGGCAGGCAGTTTTGCGAGCATTTCGGATGGTGTTTGATGTTTGGTTTGACTCAGGACTTTGCTCTTTGGATATTATTAGGGTGTGCATGCCCGCATCTCCAACATGGATACTATACAATAGGAAAATGTGAAGTCAAAATGCGATCTCCGAAACGACGCCCTAATCAAAGCGAAACTGGTACCAAGGAGCGTGGAAAGCTCCAGGGTGGATATCCGTACATGAACAGGAAGTGACAACCGCTGAAGATCCCAGACGCCTGAACCGTGAAACGTGAAAGCTGAAATCATAACGCCTTGCTGGAATGGTGGGGCCAGCTTTTCCTTTTCCTTCAATCAAAGACGTTTTCAGTACAACGATGCTGGCCGCCCGTGTCCGTTGCTTCAAGATACCGCAATGTCTCAGCACTGGGTCGCGGGCTGACATCGACCACACTACTATCCGGCGTCCACCTGGTGCTTGCACTGGATGTGGTGGAGGGATTGTACCGGTACCCATTGGCAACCAGATCTGCCCCATCGTCGTCGCTCTCATATGCGGGTGGGGCGGACGAAATGTCCGAGTGATAGCCTGGAAGACTGCTAGTCCGGGAGAGCGGCCGCGAGGACAGCCCCGCCAGTGAGTCCGACGTGTAAGTTGAAGATGTGGGTGAGGGTGGTACGGAATAATCGTCGTTGCAGGAGCACTGGCTATGGCCTGTGCCCTGTGTGGGGATGACACGGCCTTCCTCGGCTTGTACCAGCGAGTTGACGATGCCGTGGGCGGTTCGCAATTGGCGGATCTCCTCCTGCATGGCCTCCTCAAGGATCATCTCATGATGGCTGATCAGGGCGCGCTTCTCCTCATAGTCTTGGATGCGTTCTTGGTCGCGCCGGCTCCGGCGACGCCACCAGGATCGCCAGGCGCGCTTGCGTGCACGACGCCGGTGGGGATGGACGTCATTGCACTCTTCATCAACGGTGGGCTCCGACCGCGGGCGAGGAGAGGAGCATCGGTGCCGGATGAGGCCGACCAGACAGCCACAACAGAGGACACCAATGACAATCTTCAGCACACAGAAATAGGCGGAGTCTTGTGAGTCTGCGGAGCCCACTGTTGGGCGGACGGGTAATTCGGCCTCGTCATAGGGTGGGGGAGGAGGACTGCTGTCGGCCTTGATGGTGGCTTCCGCATGGGTACCAGGGCGCCATACTTGTTGATATGGGTCGTTGGAGCCACCCATTTCGGCTCCTTGGAAAGAGCGCTCGGGTCGGAACTGGATGACCAAGAGTCGCCAGGCACCGTGCGCCTTGTGCTTGATGACCTTGAGAAGACAGGTGACGTTCTCGCAGTCCCGCAGCTCGCTCGCAACCTGGTTGGCCTCGTTGTTGAGGTGGGACTGGATGAATTTCTTCTTTGCCTCGATGAGTCTTTTCAGCTCTTGGGCCTCGGCCTCGAGGTTCTGCAGCTCACGAAGATCGTCTGCCAAGGAAATGGAATCGAAGGAGCCACTGGAAGAGGGGGTAACGTGTTGGTGGGGTGAGACAAGCGTGGGAAGGCGAAGATGGGGAGGAGGTGCTCGCCAGTCTTCGGCCTGGGCCTCGCTGCTCGGAGAAGGGTTAGGGGTGCCCTCGAACCTGAGCAGCTCGGGAGGAGAAGTCTGCCTGAAGGAGATGCTAAAGCCGGCAAGATGCTGGAGGGGCCTACCATCAACGCCTTTGATGACGACGGTTAGGAGCTGTGAGGGGCTATGAAGGTGGTGGTTGAATTGGACGTCGTGGGACCTTGTCTCATTAGGCCTGAGGCATGCGGACTCCCACTCAATGTCCAAGTGGTGATAAGGGGCCAAGGCATGCTCGTTGGAGGGAGCGATGCCAGGGAGGGAGCCGACACCAGAGGCGGTATCACGGTGCCATGCCTGGGGGAGGCGGATGCCGTTCAAGGTGATGTTGGACGACTCCCCACAGGACTCTTGGGCAGCAAAGGTGGAGAAGTCAAGGACCTGGGGGGGAGTGAGCAGTTGCAAGCAAAGAAAGCAAGAATGGAGGAGACTTGGAGTGGGCGGTGCTGCCTGGGGAGTTGGAGGGGCGTCACGGCGTTCTGCCTCTTACCAGGGATTCGTCATCGCCTTGGCTCGTCAGACAGCCAGGTCCACATGCGATGCTGAAGGTCGCTTGCGCATACGTCTCGCGGAGATCTAGTAGATGGCAGTCTAATGAGCATTTGTTCGTGTTGGGGGCAGTAGTAGCCTAGCAGAGGCGAAAGATGGGATATAAAAGCGCGTACCCATTCCCAGCACAGAAGATCCCGAGACCTTCTGTGTTGCTCCATCATTCCCACGGTTTCCGGGGATGGCAGCCGTTAGGACCGGCGCAGCCCAAGCCCACGCGGACAAAATCCTCGACTTGACAGAAGGCATCCTCAGTGCTACGGAATCGATAGCACTCCCGTGGAACGGTTTCGCGTTGCAATGGTGACTACAGCAGCGGGGAGGAGGCGGAACCAATAATGAAACAAGCTCGACAAGTGAAATGGGAAAAGCAGAAGGGAACAAACTCCAGAATGCCCCTCACAGGCGGTCCGGAATGCCCTCGACAATTCTTGACAATTCTCGGAAAATCCCCAACAACCCTCAACAAGAAAAGGGAAAATATGTTGGTGATGGAGAGCGAGGACAGCGTGTTCATCATCCTCATCAGGCACCAGCCGCGGGGACCCTTCCTTGACTCGGGCCATTGAGGCGCAGTCCTTTCCACATCTTCCCCTCTTTGGAAGCTGACAGAAGAATGCCGCGTGTACCCTGGGTTCCCAGTAGTGATAGCGATGCGTGGAAAGGAAAAACAAAAAGCATGATCCCTTGTTTCCCCGTTGTCCATCGGGTTGCTTGAACAATAATGTATAATAATAAAAAACACACCAGACACGGTAAACATGAATGGTGGCAGCCGCCAAGAATGGTGATGGTGGTGGCCCGTGCACCAGCTCTCACGTCGACCTTTCAATGTTCTCTCCAGTTCAACATTTTCCACATGTGCGGCCGAACCCTACCAACATTCTACCCTTTGCATTGTCTGTGAGCGTACAGAAGTCTACAATCGTTTGCATACTCTCTACAAGACCGAGGGTCCGTCCTGGGCTTTCAGCAACATGGTACGTTGCAGCATTCGTCCATCCTTCCCGCCACATGCAGGCTCAATATCACTGACCATTCCACCCGCAGCTCCCTCTTTCGCTCCTGACCGCCGCCACGGGGCATCCTATGCTCGTCGAACTAAAAAGTGGCGAAACCTTGAACGGTCACCTCGTCAGCTGCGATACCTGGATGAACCTCACCTTGAAGGAGGTCATCCAAACGAGCCCCGGCGGTGACAAGTTTTGGAGGCTACCAGAGATATACGTGCGAGGAAGCACAGTAAGTACACGCTGCCAGGTCGCGCTGATCGCCCCTGACAGCCCCAGATCAAATACCTCCGCGTCCCAGACGAAATCGTTGAAGTCGTCAAAGAGCAGCAAGCCAAAGAACAGGCAAGTCGGGCCGGCCGGGGAGGAATGGCCCACAGGGGAGATCATCGCGGTGACCGTGGAGGCCGCGGCGGTCGGGGCCGTGGCCGCGGCAGAGGACGAGGAGGCGGGGGCGCATGACAGCCGACTCAGTAATGGTCTTGGACGAAACATGGCTGGCACCAATGCGTCGAAACCCGGGCAGGCCTCACGCCTGCCCTCGACACACTTGTGTTCCTGGTGGTCGCGTGTGTGAGTCTCGAAGGGATCGTAGAGGCGGTCGGCAACGGCGTCACGTCTCCACCTGCGTGTTTTGCGGGAATTGAACCCGGGCTGGACGACGGTCAGGACGGTCAGGACGGACGCCGTCATTGTGGAAAATGCCAGCGAAGAGTGACATGGTCAATCGGGAACTCAATCTAGCGGCAAGCCTACAGTATGCAGGAATTATCCCCACCTTGGCTTCCTATTGGGGGTGACGGAGGGCGGGTACAGTACCATGCACATCATCCTCATTGATTGTAACCGATTTTGCTGCCTCTTCGCGCCCCTGTGCCCCCAAAAAAAGAGCAGTGTTTGTGTTTTCAGTGGTGGCTGTCCGGATGTAGTCCGAAGGAGTTCGCTAGTTGGCGCTAGTTGCCGGCGCTCTCCCGTACCTAGGTATCTATGTAGAATGCGGGGTACTGGTCCACTACATACGACTCTCTTTAACTTGCTCCACGTCCTGACGTATTATACAGGTATATATTTATATAGTTATCCGCTGGACTGAACACCATGCGAACGTCACTCCTAATCTTGCTGTCTTCGGAGGTCCCCCCACACGAGTATACGTATCCACATAGGCCGTCATGACGAGCTTCACCATTTCGGACAGCGACCTGGACAAGATCAAGGACCAGGTCGTCATCGTCACAGGTGCCAACTTCGAGGGGCTCCCAGCTTTTCCTCGCTGATTGAATGGGCAGGTGCTTCCTCTGGTATCGGCCTGGCCACCGTGAAACGACTAGTCCAACACGGGGCCAAGGTGTTCGCCAGCGACATCAACCCACTGCCAGAACCCGAGAGATCGACAGTGCCCTTTATGAAGGTGGATGTGACGTCGTGGAAAGAGCAGTCGGACCTGTTCAAGGCCACCAAGGAAAAATACGGCGTGGTCCACCATGTATTTGCGAACGCAGGTATCGGTCCAACCACGACACTTCACGAGTCCGAGGTCGACGAGAACGGGGACCTGCTGCCACCTAACTTGAGGACGATGGACATCAACCTGACCGGCGTCATGTACACGGTTAAGTTGGGCATCTATTACATCAAACAGAGTGCAGAGCCCGGCTCCATCGTGATGACAGGGTCTGGGTCCAGTAAGCACATTGATATCGATGTTCGGCGGCATGACCTTAACCGCTCTACAGGCTTCAGCCGTTTCTTACCGACGGATTACAGTAGGTGGTGTTACAGTAACTTTGTGTTGGTCTAGCAACTGACATATCGTTAGCAACTTCCAAGCACGCCGTCATGGGTATGTGAACCATCCTTCATTGTTACAATGAAGGGCCCCACTCAAATCTCGCAGGGCTCCTTCGATCCCTCTACTGCTCACTCCATCCCGAGCTTCCCATCCGCATCAATGCGGTTGGGCCTTCATGGACCGAGACGGGCATCGTCCCCAAGCAGCTGATTGAAGCGATTGGGCGGGATGTTGTGCAATCCCCGGACGTTGTTGCACGCTCTGTTGTCAATCTCATGGCGAGCGAGGCCCACGGCGATTTCATCTACTCGGACCGCGGCAGGTTCTGGGATATTGAGAACGGCGATGCCGGTTTGAATGCCTATGCGCGGAAGATTATCGGAGAAGAGTACGTGGCGGAGGAGGCCGCTCTCGACAAGTTGAAGGAAATCTCCAAAGCGGCGCAAGGCAAGGATGCTGCTGAGGAGACGGGCTGAATGGTTTGGGCAAATAGGGTACACCTTTTGATGCCCAAGTTCTTGTTGATTTTTTGAAATCTGATCCATCTTGAAGAAAAGGCTGAGGGGACGCAACTTACAAGCTCATCAATCTTGTGATGTTCCAGGAAGTATAACCTATAATACTCCGTCCGTAGTCTACCCAAGTACATATCGACGCTTCGGGCAACTTTTCTCCTCAAATGCTCTTGATTGGCCAGACCAGTTATGACGCGCTAACCGGGCATACCCTTGTACGCGAGGCGCGGCGCGTCTTCGCGTCCTCACGCAGTCACCTGCCACGGCCAGCTCACGCCTGCACCTGGGTATCCATCCCATCTTCCGCCATGGGTTGAGCATGGCCACCATCAAGCCCATCGAGGGCCGTTCCATCCACCAGATCCAGAGCGGCCAGGTCATTGTGGACCTCAACTCGGTCGCAAAAGAGCTGGTCGAGAATGCCCTGGATGCCGGTGCAACCGCAGTCGAGGTCCGCTTCAAGAACTACGGCCTGGACTCGATCGAGGTGCAGGACAATGGCTCAGGCATCGCCCCAGAAGATTTCGACACAATAGGTGCTCTTTGGATCCCCCCATCAATCACCTTTTGGAGCCTTGGCTAACATAGTCAGCACTGAAGCATTACACCTCGAAGCTATCCTCGTACGGCGATCTCGGCTCTCTGCAAACATTCGGCTTCCGAGGGGAGGCCCTGTCCTCCCTATGCGCCCTCTCCAAATTCCATATAATCACAGCTCGTGCCGTCGATGCGCCCAAAGGAACTAGGTTGGAGTTCGAGACTTCAGGCAAGATCAAGGCCACATCGGTGGTGGCAGCCAAGCAAGGGTCCACTGTCGTCGTAGAAGACCTGTTCTACAATCTTCCCGTTAGGCGCAAGGAGCTAGAGAAGACCATAAAGAGGGAGTATAGCAAGGTGCTCAACCTCCTGCACGCTTACGCCTGCATCTGCGTCGGCGTCAAGTTCTCCGTGAGCAATCAGATGCCCAAAGGGTGAGTGACGGCTTCCCCATCAACTTGCACTGATCCTGACGCACCTCAGGAAGAAAACCGTCGCCTTTGCAACCCAGTCAAATCCGAATATCAGGGAGAATATTGCCAATGTATACGGGGCAAAGACGTTGCAGGCTTTAATACCTCTCGACCTCCGCTTCGAGATGAATCCGTCCAACAGGCCTGTATCATCCCAACGCCTCCCGAAACAGAGCACGCCCGAGGTCCAACGATCGAGAGAGGTTGAAATCATAGGCTACATATCGCGTCCCGTGGTTGGGGAAGGCCGCCAGACTCCGGACCGCCAAATGTTCTTCGTGAATACGCGCCCCTGCACCCTCCCTCAGGTTGCGAAGGCGTTCAACGAAGCCTATAAAGCCTTCAATATCACTCAGTCACCCTTCATTTGCGCCGACATCAAGCTGGACACGAACGCCTATGACGTGAACGTATCGCCAGACAAAAGAATCATTCTGTTGCATGACCAGGCAGCGCTGCTAGAGAGCTTAAGGAGTGAACTGTTGCAGCTATTCGAGGCGCATGATCAAAGCGTCCCCCAGGCACAACTTCCAAGCAAGAGATTCCTCGGCTTCACCCCTCCCACTCTACGCCAGCGAGTGGGCGATGATCGTGAAGCGATGGAATGTTCAGGTCTGCCTGAACCAAGGCACGGTGATCTGCAGTCCAGGGGAGAAGCTGCCACCTCTCAAAGGGGTACTGTACCCAGTCCCTTGCCGGGTTTCGTAAAGGCAAGCTTGGTCGACGAATTTCTTGGCGGAGACACCGGACCGCAGAGCGAGCAACAGGTGGCGGGAAAGAGAAGAAGCACATATGGAGAACTTCGAGCTCGTTCCCTATCCTCGGACGGTGCAGTGTCTTCGTCTGGAGAGGGACGTTCGCCAGGTAGGCAGATGTCATCCCTTTTGGAACAAGAGGCGGAGTCGGTACGATCGCCGTCCCTTGCGCCGCCCAAAGCTGAAAGAGCGCTCAATGTCAGATCTGATTCCCAGCAAGGAAGTCACACTGCCGCAGGAACAGAGGTGGAAGCCGAGGGCATGACCATCATCAATCCGACTTCCCACAAACGCTGCTCTCAGTCCACTATTCAGAATGCCTTCGATCGCATGCGTCCCATGCGAGTCCCATCTCGACAAGCTATCATTACGATAGGAGACACCACTACGGTGTCAACAATCGGCAGTCCATCCCGAATTTCGAAACGACCGCGTATGGATGGCCAGGGCGCACTTCCAAAGAAGCTAATGTCGGTACCAAGTTTGCGTCAATTTGTCGCCCCTGGGACACAAATGGGCAGGGATGAAGAAGAGCAAATCGAACATGACCAGTATACTGCAAAGCGTGATATCCGCATGCCAGATGCGTGTCGATCCATCTCACCTTCCTCAGACACAATGGAGATGTCCGGTTCCGAGAAAGGAGCTCCCAGCGAACTTTCCGGCCCTCCCGCTGCTTTGTCCGACCAGGATGGCATAGGTCAAGATGACCATGAGCATCGCGCCGAGGTCGAACCGAACAACAGCTCCGACGGTGAATATATTGATGGGTCAGAGCAGAAGGCGAGGGAGGAGGCGAGAGTTGCGCAGATGATTGCTGAAGCCGAAGAAGCTGCCGCGCGTCCCAGCGAGATGAACCTCAAGCGGGCACAGAAACTCTTCCAGGCGTCCCGTAAGAGCCATAGGACCATAGGGCTGGTCAAAGATATCAAAACTTCGGCTGATGCAATCAATCGACTGGTCCACATCCTGAAGGCAGCGCTACCGGGTGCGGACCAGATTCCCTCCGTCGCCAATGTACCCACGAACACACAGCTAAACACCGCAAACCCGGAGGAACGACTTTCACTCACCGTCAGCAAGTCTGATTTCCACACCATGCGTGTCATTGGGCAGTTCAACTTAGGGTTCATCCTCGCTGTGCGGCCTCCATCCACCACCGTCCCTACGCCCGACCTCTTCATCATAGACCAGCATGCATCCGACGAGAAGTACAATTTTGAACGATTCTCAGCAACCACAGTGCTCGTCTCGCAACGGCTGGTGCATCCGCACTCCCTCGACCTTACGGCCATCGAAGAGGAGACGATCCTGAACAACGAACATGCGCTCACCGTCAATGGTTTCGCAGTCACAATGGACACTTCGGGCTCCTCCCCAGTCGGTCAACGCGCTAAATTGGTCTCCCTCCCCATGTCTGAGAACGTGACGTTCACGCCCTCCGATCTAGAGGAGCTCCTGGCTTTGCTGCAGGAACATTCGTCGTCGTCACTCACTCCTGACTCTCGGTATATCCCGCGGCCTTCCAAAGTGCGGAAGATGCTCGCTAGCCGTGCTTGCAGAGGCAGTATTATGATTGGAAAGACGCTCAGGAAGGGCCAGATGGAGAAGGTTGTTCGTCATATGGGCGAGATGGATAAGCCGTGGAGCTGTCCGCACGGCAGGCCAACTATGCGACATCTGTTCGGGCTGGAAAAGTGGCAGGCATGGGAGGAAGGAGACGGGATGTCGGGATTGGGAGAGACGGGCAGGGGAGCAGATTGGTCTGCGTACTTGCGCGAAAGGTGAGATGAGCAGAGTCTGGGTTGAAACCGCAACTCAGCGAACGACGGCTCAATCCAATTTGTCAATTGCAGCAGGATTGGAAACGACAATATAGCTTCCAATTATGTATATTTGTATGGGCCCAAGAATCCCACCCAGTATCTATTGGCTGGATCCGATGAGACACGATTGTTACAGAATGGCGAAGCAGAATCCTATTTATCTAACACCACGCCAACCAATTACCAGGCAATATCGCCTAATTCCTTCCGAAGGACTTCGGTCCTTGTCTTCTGCATTTCGGAGGCACTGCCGATAAGCTCTAGAATCTCAAGCGCCCTACGTGCGTCTTCCTTTGCTTGCGCGAACAGAGGTGGATTGAGGGGAACCGCCGTTCCACCCTGATTCTCGGGAGGCGGCAACTTCTGTGCTGCCAAGATCCGTACCATGAGAAGCTGAGAGAAGGGCTGTCAACATGTGTCATTGCGGGGCACGTGAGCCGAACTTACAGCCTCTTCAAATGCGCGATGCTGAAAGACCCACCAGACCCCGACATCGACCCTCAGATGTTCCCAGAAGTGAAAGAAGGCCAGAAGAGCCATCCTTGCGGCATGGAGCGCTCCCTCCACATCGCACGTCACGCCTCCCGCTACATTCTCGTCGGCATGTACGATCATGAGACAATGCCAGAAGTTACTCCTGAAAAAGAAGTTCTGGCGCAGCTGGCGTGGGTTTGACTGTGCGAGATTCCGGATTTGATCCTCAGCGAAGGTGGTGAGAAGCGGAGGGAAGTTCTTCATGAGTTCCTCATATTTGCGGATCAGAGCTATCCTATCTAGAGGTGATTTGGTGAGTGGGTTGTCCAGTGATCTTGGCGTGCAAATGGCTTGCTGTGTGAGATTAGCCATGTGCCACATGGACCGGATGTACTGGCGATCCGCTATTTCGTGTGGTGGGTAAGTGTCCGACATGGGAACAATATTACTTATACTCATCGGGTTGATGACAGCTTCAGGGGTACCGTTCGTCGACAGGCCATTCGATACAACGTCATCCAGGTCGTCTGTCAAGGATTCCACTCGGACGTCGGCAAACGTTGTGGTGGGGGGTAGTTTCAGCAGGACAGTCAGGAAGGTATCCTGGAAGAAAATGGCCTGCCACAGCTTTCTACGCTGATGCTTGTCGACCCGAGAACACCGCGGTGTTATTATGTCAGGATCCCGATGTAAGCCCATTGCATATGCTTGTCGTGCCAGGACCCCTCCAAACGCCCTATTCGTGAGAGTTAGAAGCATTGCCGCGGGTTTAAGGTCGAATGGGCCACTGACCAAGCATCTGAAGCATGGTTGTCATTCATAAGAAAATAACAGATCAGGACCATGGCCTGAAGGGATTTCACCGATGCCCGGCTGAGGTAACCAGATAGTCGTAATGCTTGCTGCGAGGCCGAAATGTAGAATTCGGCCCCTTTCTGCCTAATCTCCTGGTTGGAGTAGTTGGGAATGAACTGCATGCCCATTGCGTAAACGACGAAATGGAGGCCAACCAGTGCGGGGTCAGCAACGCCCTTCTCCTCGAGGGGAAGTGACCAGAAGCGTTCATAATCGGTGTAAAAGGCTCGTCGATGGATGAGGGGATACACGGGGTCTACAGCTTCGAAGTACTTCTCCACGAGTATGTCTGCCTGCTTCCTCTCCGGCAGAATACCAATCACCTGCATTGATCAGCATAGAGACGGGGCCGACTGGAGGAGACACGTACTTCAGCCAGCCCACCCCGACTGGTCCAATAGTTGGCAAAGGGGTGCTCGGCAGTATAGGCTCCGAAGAAGGGTGACGGAGTCAGGTTGGAGTAGGGGATGTTGGATAGCAGGAATGGAGACGAGGCGGGCGAAGACAAGGTCCTTGGAGGCAGTGGTTGACCCTGAGTGGGCAGTAATCAGTTGGATGTGGGTGGTAAAGGCGGGGACTCATATCATGTACGGTGGTAGAAGAGCAATGAAATGACGGGAATCAGCAAGTACCTGCAGCGGCTTCGTATCATGGAGTAGCGTCGCATGCGACGCATGTGTTGGCTGTGTTGCATGTATTGCATGAATTGCATGTGTTGCGGGTGCTGTATGTGTGGGTTGGCCCAGGGTGGATTTGCTCTGTTTCCTCGAGCGACGTACAGCGCCGCGGCTGTGGGCCAGTTAGCAGACAGGTCCAAGACAATGATGCAGACGTGGGTACTCACTCGGACGAGGCAATGAGATTGGCGATTTCAGAGTACTTGCACTCGGATTGTCGCTTGGCACAGGCGACACAGCGAGGTCGTCCACGGTCGCACTAAAACCAGGGAGCGTCACTGTCAGCAAAAAAACCCCAGGAGGTGACAGTAGTAAGCAGAAAAGGGGGGAGGTGAAAGGGGGTTGGAACGGGTAGAAAGGGAAGGGGGGGGGCGGGCACCAAGTGTGT